>DWQX01003180.1:0-18764 GCA_018245475.1 Pharmacophagus antenor
ATATATATATATATACATACATACATATATAATCACTCTTACATTAACAATGACAATAATGAATGAAAAGATTACTTATGTATGAAGTTTCATAACATAATGGAGCCGAACCAGTCGCTAAAAAACGTCTTTAGTGGTGGCCCTTTTTATGTTATGTGGAAGATCGTTTCTCAGTGTAACAGCTGTCACAGAGAAGGAATTGTCCAACAAAGACGAGTAATGAATAAGCGCGGATAGTAAAAGATTATCAGGGGACCGAAGAGCAAGTTCGTGGTTTTTAAAAAGAAATTTAAAAGAGTCTTTCAAATAATTGGGATGATTTGCATCCTTTAGGACTGAGTAAAGAGTGCAGAGAATACGAACATTCCTGCGCTCTCTCATAGGTAGCCACTGTAGTTTTGATCGGAATTCCGACACATGACCGAACTTTCGAAGGCCGTAAATATATCGTATACAGTTATTAAGTAGTCTATCAAGCTTATTCAGTAAGTCCGCATTTAGATCAATAAAACAAACATCTGCATTATCAATAATAGGTAGAAGTTGGGAGTTTACTAAAGTGTGTTTCGTTTTGACGGGAAGGAAATGTTTAAGTCGAACTATGGAGTGGAGAGATGCATAGAATTTGTGACAAACCTCTTTGACATGAGCAGTCCATCGCAACTCAGATTCAATAATGACACCTAGATTCTTGACGGTTCGCGTAAAGGGAATGGTACAGCTATTGAATGAAAGGGTAGGGATGTCATCGTTATTGATTTTATTGAGCTGTCGTGAACCTCCTATAAGTCTTGCCTGGCACTTATGTGGTATAACTGAGATGCCATATGCTTCAGACCACTTCTGAAGACGAGACAAATAATGATTCAGTGACTTTATGACAGAGTTTAGGTCGTCCACTGATGCACCACTATACAGTTGCAAGTCATCGACATACATATGATAATTATTTTTAATGTAAGGAGAAAGCAGATTTATAAAAAGAGAAAAATGTAGAGACAGTAGTTGGCCTAGCGTGTACGCCCGTATTTACTTCGAGCCAGTCAGAAATATTCTGACCACATCGGACATCTTGACTGCGACCACGTAGATACGAACTGAACCAGTCAGTAGATGTGGAAGAGAAGTGTAATTGGCATAAAAGAGCAAGAAGAAGGTCGTGGTCGACAGCGTTAAAGGCGCTACTAATATCTACAAGGACGAGCCCTGTAATCATTTTAAGTTCCACGTTGGAACGAATGTCTTAAGTTACTTTCAATAACGCCGTTGTAGTACTGTGACCTTTTCGGAAACCGGAGTGGAAGGGATTAAACATTTTGGCATTAGTGAGAAAAACGTTGCCTGGGGCAGGGTAACTGATGCAATAATTTTAGAAAGAAAGGGCAGAATTTATATAGGACGGTACTTATTAGGTAGAACGGGGTTCGATGTTTTCGGCAGTGGTGTTACATGAGCTTTACGCCATAATGTTTGAAAACTACCACACGTGAGCGAGAAATTTACGATATGTATGATATTAGGTAATATTTGATCGATAATTTGCATCAACATGACACGTCCAATGTCGTCGCATCCCACAGATTAATTTTCAAAGAGTTAAATACTTTTTTAACAAGGTCTTCGCCAACTGATGCAAAATAAAAAGGGATAGACGTAGATATTGGCATAGATTTAATTTTATTGAGGGTTTCCAATTTCACTGATGGAGATATTTTAGTGATGTTAGTGAAATGAGAATTCAAAGTATTGATATCAATGTTAATTTTACTGTCCATAGAACTCTGCTGACCCAATCCAAAAGACCTCAGAAATCTCCATAGACCGGCTGGAGTTGCCAGTTGAATCTGCTGGTTAATGTAACGTTTAGCGTTTCGAACTAACTTATTACAGATATTGCGAAGAACTTTATAAGAGAGTCAGTTAAATTCGTTCCTTTCATGCTTGTTCTTACGGAAAGCCCGATCTCTTTTTCTCATAACGTTACGGATATTTTTGATGAACCAGGCAGACGGTGGATGCTTCAATTTAACTACACGAACCGGCGCATGTTTATCATAAACTTGAATGATGCATTTGTTAATTTCTCTGACTTTGTCATCTACAGAGGCAGCCAATTCAACTAAGCTCCAGTTAATTTTTTGGGCGTCACAGCACAACAAATCTATATTTATCTGAGCAAAGTTGTTTTTCTAAGACAGGGTTTATGTCTAGGATATTTTAATTTAAATGAACAGTAGATGAGATCGTGATGTGAAAAAGCAGGTGCAGAATACTGGCCATAATGTGCAACTAAATCGGAATGTGAGGTTAAAATTAGGTCCAGAAGGGTGTCTGTAGCACTGGAATGATGCGTTGTTGTTAACTTTAAAATTTCCAAATTAACCGATACAATTATATAATTTACTTTTGAAGAACGATTGTTCGCGTTAAGGAGGCACGTATTAAAATCCCCCATAATCTAATAATGTGTGTAAGTTTCCATGAGGGATTCAAAAATATTTTCTAACTCTAGGAAATAATCAACGTTAGGTGGGCAGTAGATAATAGCTAATATAAGTTTAACACCAAAATCGATCTCAAGAAATAGGATGCGTGTTGCTTTTATGAAATATATATATTTTTATTCGTTGTTAACAAACAAAACTTATTTCATTGATAAAAAAAATATTACATAAAGATGAAATAAAAGCATTATAGGAACGAAAACAGAAGCAATAAAAAACCAACTGAATTTCAAGAAAAAAATTATACATATTATTACATTCATATTATTCATTTATATAATTACAAAACTAAAAATTTTAATTAAGGCCAATGATAGCCTTTAAAGCAAGGGGCAGCTCATAATGCTATCTTGCATGTTGGGCACCAATATCTGGATTCTTTTCTAATATTATTTTTCGAACTGTATGAACACCTGCGGGTAGGATTTGATTTTGCTTTTGTACTTGGTACTGAGGTCAGGAAAATGTTTTACAAGTAATCGTAAACGTTTAATTGAAACTGGACGACCGAATTGAGACGTATTTGATGAATCATCAGAAAAAAGTTCAATAGTTTTTCGACATATTCCAATAAGTCAATACGGTTTAATTTTCCATTATTATTTTTTATATATCAAATAAGAGTTAATACAAATAATATCCTGGAGATGAAGAAAATAATTCTTATAATATTTTATAATATTCTTATAAAAATTTCTTACACATATTCTTTTCCTTGCCATAGAACATGCAACTATTATTGAATTTATTATTTCAGCTTAATACTAGGTATTGTGAATTAAAGTAAATAAGGTTGCCAGACTAACCAATATTCTAAAATGTACATTTTTTAAAAAATCTTTATTTGCCTTTTTTCAGGGGAAAAAAATTACAGTTGATTCTTTTAATAATAGTACGAATGCGATTTTTTTATCTTCACGTCGAGTATACTCGATATTTTGCGCAAAATTTTCATTTCAATTTGACGAGTATACAGAACTTCTTATCTACTGTGAAAATGACAGGTGCCGTAAATCTAAAAAAAAGTGTTAAATACGACGGCAAAGCATCGTGTTTATAATGTATGCTGATTTATAGTTTATCATGATCATTGGCCTTTACTGTATATAGAAATGAATAATATTTAATTCCTATTTAATATTTCACGCGGACTATGATATTTTTCTTTTTTTACAAATTTTTAATAGTATATCTCCGAAGAGTGTTATTACAAATTTGGTGAAAATTGCCAAAAATCGTAAACAATTGTATACACTTAGAGATATACACCCGTGGATTGATGCGGGCTTTTGATGATGTCTTTTTTTTTTCACAGGAAATTTTCGAGCTGATTCTCCTAGAAGTTTTTCCAGAGCTCAAACGCTATCAATAAATATAGCACAATTAATGTTTATCTCTTACTGGGACCTAGGGTATTAAAATTTTTTCATTCGTAATTTATTTAAGCATTTAATTTTTAATGTTTTCGCAAATAATGTGCAATAGCACTATTAATAAAATAATTATATTTGTAACAACTCTCATATAAATTTAATAATTTTAGTGACAAAAATATCCTGGCTTCGTTTTAAAAAAAACATTGTATTTTTATATTTACAGGGACTAATTCCAAAGATAATGAATTTTAAAATTATTTAATACATTCTGTATTACGTGTTTGTATGTTCTTTCTACATTATTAACAATCCGTTATAGTGTATATCGGAGAATGTACTATTTATTTTATACACAGTTTTGTTATAATTCTACGTAGTATCAACTTATGTGCTATGTATAATGCTATTGTATAAAAAATCTATTTTGACGTATTTCCTAGTATGTTAGACTGTATCACAGTATTAAAACATCGACCTTGCATATCAAGTTCGTGTTAAAATTTTACGAGAACGAGTTTGTTCATAAAATTAATCAAATTAATATTACTACTAACATGTTACAAACTTCAAATGTTAAATTGAAGGTTCAATGACTTTTGTTCTACGCTAAATGATCTGTTTTACGCTTAAATTATATAGATATATTAATATTATCGCAAATAGAATTATATATATATATATTTTGAACTCAACTTTGTACAGATTTTAAAAGAATTTATTTTAAATAGATCACTTAGCTTTGATTGTGCCAAGGTGTATAATTGTGTAAAATCTAAGAAATTGATTACGAATTATGCTATAATTGGTTAAAATTTATTTTTATAATCTTTTTCTCGAACTAAATAGAGCTTGGAAATTTGCGTCACTACATTTTTTGTAGTATCTGATATCAAATCTTTCGTCTTTTTAAATGAATCTCTGAATACTTGCTATGAATAAATCTGATTCTAGTCCTCTGTTATCGTATTTAAGATATGTTTAAATAAATATAGTTAAAGTTTTATAATCATTAATTAGCTTTAATCTCTAAGGCACGACTAATCATACACGTAATTGTTTCTTATAACAACTTGGATATGACATCAAAATAAATGAGTCACTTTTTTTCCAAAAATGTATAAACTTTATAAAAGATTAATAAAAATCCTTTGATTAACTAAAATTCTAATTTTTACACACGTGCAGTTTGCACAAAATAGATGCTATATTATTTACCTTCTACTGTGATTGAAAAAATGATACGACTTTGTAATGTTTGTTTCAGCAGTCAGTAAACTGTAATATGCTAATCTAGGCGTATGAAAATGAATATTAGAGGCATTATACTAACGTAGTCTTTTTTTTCTCAAATTTGGTAAAGAAAAGGCTTTGCCGAGTTCGTGCCGGCATAACACCTCGTTGAGGTTCTCTTTTTGCCATCCGTCGAATCTATGATGTGTTTTTGCATATTACCGTATTTTCCTGCGTAAGAGGTTAGTTATTATTGTGTTTAACGGACCACCGCATGCTTAGCTGTAGAACAAATGTCGCTCGTTTAAATGTTGAAGCTAATTAGTCTTAAATTTAGTTAGTAAATGGAGATTTTTAAATTTAACACGTTCGAGCCGGCGCGTACTACCACAGGTTCACTGTAGTTTTTATTTTTTTTATATCTGTCTTTACAATCGAGTACTCTAAGTCAACAGTGTCTCGCAATAACCTCTCGTCAGGCGATAAGTAAAATAACGATGTATATACCGATTCGTTTTTTTACGCGGTAAACATTATAAAATGGTAGGTAAGACAACAAAATTATTTTATGACACAATTAATTTATACAAATTTGTTTATCATTAGTTTTGTGATATAAAATACTCTGTAAATCTCATTTCGCTTGACTGTCCCACAGTGAAAAAGAAAAATCGGCGCCGGCATGAACTTGTTAATCAAAATGTTAAAGTGGTTAACTTATTTCGCTTGTACGTACTTTTAGGCCTATATTTTTATATACATTTGTATCGTTAAGAATTGTATTTTATCTGTTACAAGTAATATAGATTTAGTTTTTACTTCTTGTAACGAACTTAACATTCCATTCAATGTACAAATACGCATGTATAATCGCATACACCAGTTTCATTCCTATATTTATTTTGTTCTTTTTAATACAAATATGCTATTGCCGAGGATGTTTCTAGTAATAGTTTTTCTCTATTGCCAGATCTGTACTTTTGTATGTTGACTTTGAACTATCTAGTAAGTGTTATGTTATATATATACGTATGTTGACTAGGTGTAAACATTTAAAACACGTACGTGTGACTACATTGTATTCTAAATGAAATAAAATTATTATGTATATTTTATGATACTTTTTTTATTTAATAGATTAATTAATAATTATTATAACTTGAATCGCGATTAATTTAACAATTCATAATTATTTACACCCGTTTTGTAATTGTGACGTTATTTATTTTGTTTACTACGTCAAGTAATTGATTTGCTATTATATAATTTTTCCATTATTCTTTTTGATTGCATTAAGAGTAAGGACTTACAGTCGAGTTGTATGTTTCACGCTATGTTATATGTGTGTTCCGGAAAAATAATTCTATTCAATCGAAAGATCAGCTAGTTACAAATGTACTATATTAGAATTTTAGAAGCACTATATTGTGTTTCTATGTTACAACATGAAATAGTCGTTTAACTATCAATTTTCATAGGTATCGTTCATTAGCTTATTATGAAGGAAAAGGAGTTTGGATCCACGGGTTACTACCACGGGTATAAAATGATCACACATTAATATTTGAATAATTTCTATACTTAATTGTTTAATACAATAATAAATCTCGCAACAGTTTTAACACCTCGTACTGGAGACATTGAAGGTGTAAAAGATGTTTATTAGCGTTACCTTAACATCGCTATAGATTAATTAGAAATTAAATAATATTACACGCTAAGTAATAAAAATGTCACTGAAATTACAATTTTGGCACAAATCGCACTATGAGCTTATGAATTTTGATTTAATTCTATCTACCTATACAAATAAAATGGTAAAAATTTGGAAAAAATGATTGTTGTGGAGTCGCTATGTGCGCATGAATAATTTGTGCATGCAATGACGTTAGTCATTTACAAATATAACAACCACAAAATTAAAAAATAAGGAATTACTTTGACCGTCCTTCGTCTAGTACTCACGAACTCAAAGCATCTGGTATCACAGCATTCATATTCCTTTCCCTTATAAGCTATGCACATAATGAAAGGTAAGGTATTAGTTATTATTCAGCTTACAACTATCTTGATACATCAGATAAAACAACTCCGGATGTTAATGGTCCAAAACTCTGATACGGATTCCGCATGGAGTCGACGTACGTTTTAAAAACAATTTTTTTATAAAAATAAAATTAAATCAATTGCCATAATGTATCGCTATTTGAATATAATACTTGAAATAGGATGGATTGAGTGTCATCTTAAGTAAGATAGTGTATTGTATACACAGATATATATCAAAAAAAATGTATACTGTAAAATATGAGAATAAACTATGAACGGTGCAACAAACATTTAATAAATAGAAATATCGTTAATTTAATGACTATATGGCGTTTTATTGTATATACATCAAGTTGATGTTTATTTAAAATAAACGTCAGAAGACACGGTAATTACTATTATCCAATACGTATTTATATGTACATAAAAAAGAAAACATTTATTAGTAACAAAATAGCGCTACAATTGGTTTTTTAAACAATTCATTATGTAACTTATGCAATAATATTATTCTTAAAATATCATATGGCATTTGACAATTTCATCAATAAAAGGCTAGAAGTGAAAAATGTAAAAAATAATATTTGTAAGTAAAATTTTTGTTCTGTAACCGTTGTTACCCATCCTAAGTCTATCTTAGATTAAAACACCCTGTGAAACTTTACAATCGCCTTTTTGCGGGCGCCATTGTCCCTCAATAATAATAACAACAAAAATAATGTCGTCACGTAACGGAAGTAATAAGGCGGTTGTATGTGTGGTAGGATTATGCATAGCGTATTATATAGAATGTGGTAACAAGTGTAATTAATGATCATAGGAATTTAGTCTGAAATGAGATGTGCATTAGGCATTCTTCCCGCTCCCGCATTTGTTCTTAACATTCCCAAACTTAAGTCAAACGTAAAGCATACGATTGAGTAATAAATTAACTTTATGTACAAAAAAAAGTTTTAATGAAAAAATAATAAAATCTATTTACAAAGTTTTCTTTATTATCACCATATTTTTGATGGTGAAGTAGAAACTACTAAAAGCTTCGTAAAAAAAATCTTATCAGAAAATAAATTGATTATCTTATGTGATTTTCCAATGAGATTTCTTGACTTAAACAATAGCACATTTAATAATATTATCAATACGTTTATTACATAAGGGGTACAGTCAGCAACCATCCATTAACAGCATTGCGAGGCTGGGATTCCATTCACAACTCGCAATCGCTACATAAATTAAAGGTATATTAAAATAGTCCCAGACCTCTATATATAAGTTATATATATATTTATCTTTATTTTTTATAAATGTTTAGTGTTACTTTCGTCTTGAGTCTTATCCCGTGAGCCATCAGAACAAGGAGCAAGGACTTATATGAAAGTAATACTAGTTTTATAATATTTTTTTCTAATTATTACATTTAATGACATGTACAACGTTTCACATTATTTATTTTCAACACCTTCGACACGTTCCTTCATAACTGGACCTACGGTATCACGTTGGGTGAACGTAGCGAACAATTATTTCAAGCTTGAAAATGTTCACTCATTCTGGTACCGCAGACGTCAAAGATAGAATTTATAAAAATGTGATGAAGATCAATCGATAATCACTTTATACGAGCACGATGCATATAAGTAATTTGATTATATTAGAACTAAAAAATTAAAAACTACAGATAATACTTGCAAATCTTAATCTTTTTCTTTTCCTTCGAAAAAAAAAACTTTCTATTTACACATTTATAAAATAGTAATTTAGTCTTCTAGACTTTTCTAAATTCTATACGATATTAATGTTCTAGAAACAGTAACGTCAATATAATCTCAATGTTAGGAATGTTTTCTAAAAACACGATTTACGATTGGTATTGACGGAATGTTAACACCGAATATTATAAGGTTAAATCGAGATGTAGCGTAGGCTAGGATAGATATTTATCTACCATTTAACTCTAATTCATAATAAGATTATAATTAATAATAATCTTATCGTATATAATATCTACGTACATATACGTCCAGTTCTTTGATATATGGAATTGACGATTTAAAGTGATAAAATGTCGAGATCAGTGTATTTCATTCTTTTTTCATTTTCATTTGCTGCGGCTGCATTGTAAGCGACCGGTGTTAGTTTTGCTTTTTCGTTAGCTAACATTAGCTTTTCTAGACTGTTACAAATTAATTGTAGTACAGTTTGTAGTTTACTACGTTCCGTTAGTTACTCTACAAGTTTTCAATGCCAATCAAACATCTTTATTTTTTCATAAGATTATTAAGGTACTATCACATCATATTTACATGAGTTTGCTAGAACTTATTACTTTAAGAGATCGAAAGTTTCGAATAAACTGGTATATTTTTTAATATGTTTTCAAGTTTCGCACATACTTCAATGTGATAGTGCCCTATAGTTGTAATTGTTCCTAATTCATGCGAATGGGTGTAGGGTAACGGGTTCGAAGTCATCGTGGGAAGGTCGCGTGGGTGTCTGTCGGTGGGGAGGTAACGGTGGAGGTGGAGATGGAAGCAGGCTGGTTCCCTCCGGTATGTATACGTTGGTCACGCGCTCCTAATGTAAAAAAAGAAACATGTTATTAACACATGAGTACTTTGTACTGCCTATAGTCGACAAGAAAAAAAACAATGACCTATTTTAACCGTCCTATGTTTCATTACTAAAAATATTTTATCCGTTTTTAGAAGATCTCAAAATTTCTTTTTTTAACTTTTATACAATTATATAATTTTTATTGAGTGAAAATGGCCTTAGTGCCTATAAACTTACTTTCTAGTCTAACTAAAGGGATGGGGACATGAAATGACATTAGTGATAATATAGTAGAAAAATATATCTGAACCTTTATTTTATTACTTTTAAACGGTGTATGTAAAATGTTTAAATTGAACATATGGAAAGTGGTTTTAATATTTTTTTTTTATCGGCAATGGACTAATACTATCTTTCACCTGATCGCACATAGCAATAAGGCCGTAGATGGTGTGGCGTGCATGTAATTTATACGACTGCCGGACTACCAATGTTGTAATGGCGGCAGATCGATATTGATGAGTATAGTTAGCCAGGTGGGTTTAAAGAAATGTACCATTTTGCAAGTTCTACTATTCATTTTGTTTGAGTACTGAATGACCCAATCCAAGGCAAGCGGTATACCACTGCACCACGAAGTCATGTAATCATCGTAACAGTATCTTAGTACTAACCTGACTTTTGTCATATTTGAATATCCCTTGGAAACGGTGGGGGCGTCGCTCCGGCTGCTCCTGTACGCCGCTGCCGCTCGCGCAATTGTAGTTGGGGTTATGGAATGAAATATGCCCGCTGGCGTCCCGATAGTTGTCCTTCATGAGGTCGACACCACGCCCCGTGTGCAGTTTCACTGTAATGGAAATAAAGTTTCAACAGATACAAAGAATTAGGTTCATTAAACATTAAACAGGAATTAAGAGGTTCTTGTTGCTATTTTGCCACTTTTAATTCTTAAGATAGCAATATTGATGTTAATTCTTACCAACAAAAAAAAAACTACGACCAAAATTTAACCATTTAATATAAAATCATGTGCTAGAAACGTATGCGACGAATAGACAACTCCCTTGTAGTTAAAAAAACTATTTTAATGTTAGATCTAAACACAATAATTAATTTTAATAATAAATAAAAGCAACCAATTCCGCGGTATGCAAAACCTTACTTGGTTTTTTGGTTAAAACTTGTCTCCCATATGTAATTGTACTGCAGTCAGTTACTGAAGCAAAATATGGGAATATCTGATACATCGCATATTAATGGTAATACCATTAAAATATTTACCACATATGTAAATGATGGTAGATACACCGAAGACGACGCAGCTGAACAGTACGATGCCAATAATCATGATCCCAATGTTATCTTCTGGCGACTTAGTGGGCTGTGGCGGCTTGTTGGTAACCTCCGTGTCCATATAGTCGTATGATGGATAGTGAGATGGAATTCTTATATCATCACGTGATTTCGTCGCTGCAAATGTAAATCAAGGTTCAACGCTCAACTTTGTCTAGTAAATGCTTACATTATTTACTGGATTTTGTTTACAAACGTTATAAATCTTCGGTATTAGTTTTATCAATGGTCGATATGTAACACTCTTGTTTGTATTTGCTTACCTTTAAATGTTTCATTAATTAAGAAGAGAAGAGAATTATAATCATAATTGAAAAATCGACATTGACTATTTGCATTTAATAATTTTACGAACTCTTGTAATACTCTATGCAATCATGTATTATCATAAAAAAGGTCTTAACATTCGACTCTAATTCACGCCGTGCTCATTATATTAAAATGATTATATTGATAATTATTGTTAAAAATCTTACAACTCTGTTTTACTGTCTCAATCATTGAGAAAGTGATCTAATTTTCAAGCAAGTAGCGTGATAAAAACATTAACTTACTAAGTGAATGAAATCTTTTTATTAATTTGTTTAAATATAAGTATCAATATTTGTTTATATTTATATACCAGAATTAAGTATTTCTACTAGACTCTCAAACAAGATTATTATACTAATTTTGTCAGAACTTTCGTATTCTTATTAATAAAATCTCGATGAGAAATATTTTATTTCTGCATTCGTTGTTAGCCTTGCTATAAAACAAGTATTTAAATATCAATAAATTGTTTTTTTTTTTCATAAAATGTTGATTGTTTGAAAGTACCTGTAGTCAATTTTATTTAAATTGTTTGACTTCTATTGTACCTTGAATATCATTTTTTATTAGATAACGCTTCATTAATTACCAGTGGAGCAAGGGCGGCCGTCTATTTCGTCCGGGCATGCACAGATGTAATCGTGACCTCTAAAAAAGCAGAGATGGCTACAGCCCCCGTTGTCCTCCTTGCATGCGTTCCATCCGCATTGCCTATCCGCTGAGACAGCTTTTATTTCCATAGACATTTCCAGATCGGACCTCACTGCTGTAACATTCTTTCCAGTCTTTTTGTCAGCCCTCATCACTGACTTCCTGAACCAATCGGTCCAATAAATATATTCATTGAACTAAAAAAATAGTATACATTATTACTGCATTTGAATAATCGTTTTTATTTGGAAAATGTTTTTAAGTTCGGCTTAAAAAATAGTTTACATCGTACAACCAGCGGAAAATTATCTTAGAGAATTAGAGATCTTAAATAAAAAAATAATGTGTTACCAGATACGTGTTTCAGTATAATTTCTTATTTAAAATGGAGGATTAAGCTTTACTCTCCTACATTAAGATTTTTTAAAAATTGCTTCATATGTAAAATAATATAATAAGTTGAACTGAGTATTGAGCCTAATATTTATTATTACCTGTGTCATGCCAAAAGGATTTTTTGCTTCTGGCACCAATTGTACGCGATGTTGACCATTGAGATCCGTTGTATCGATTCTCTCCTTCAGAACATCGATCCAGTAAAGCCTACGATCTTTGTAATCGATCGTTAAACCGTTAGGGAAGCCAAGGTCAGTGTCGACAATAGCTTTCCGTTGACTACCGTCTAGGAGAGCCCGCTCTACTAATGGATTCTCGCCCCAGTCAGTCCAGTAAAGAAACCTAAAAATGGAAAACAATGGGCTATAGAAACGTAACCCCAATCCTTACTACACCTTTGGTTGAATCAGAGAAGTCATTAAGGCATTAAGTACGCCATTTGTACGCTACTTTAAAACAAAAAAGCTATAAACGAAAAATAAATTAGAAAATAACAAATACACATACCCTTTAGCCGGAAACAGTGCTACTGAACGTGGTTCAGTTAAATTACCTACTATGACTTTCCTGGAAGTACCATCTAATCGGGCCACCTCTAAATGCTGAAAAGCAAATTTTGATATTACTTTGCCATTTATTGTTATAAATATAAATTTCAGCTTTGCAAACGCAGAGAGCATTTCAGCCCCGCGGGTAAAAAAAAATGTGTTATTCCTTTTAATCTGGTGTCTTTACTACCAAATTTCTAAAATTTTAATAAAATCACATATGACAGCCGACTTGAACGACCTTTGAATGTACTCGTAAGGATAATATTATAGATAATAATCATGAAAATCTGTTCACTTTTTAGAGATGTTTTTTACTGATTTCATTTGACAAGATTCTTATATCTGTCGTACTTTTAATTTTCTTTCTTAAATTATAAAAATCAATGAGTACAATTTTATGAGCTATCGTTACCTTATAATCATTATCAGTCCAATAAATATTGTTTGCTATCCAGTCTACTGCTAAACCGTTTGGTGTAAGTACCTGATCCTTGATTAAAATTTTTGTGTCACTCATGTTGCTCATATTAACAGATCTAAAAAAAAATAAGTATAAGACAGGAAAATTATTATGTCGCAAATAATCGAAATATCAAGATTAATACTGTTTTGCTGTAGTAAAGTTTGTATTGTTTTTTTTTAAATATTGTTCATAATTCAAAAGGAATTCTAAGCAAACATTATTCCGAACCTTATAACGTTGTAGCTGACGTCTGATAAGAAGATAATTTTTTCTTCCCAATGGAAGTCGACAGCGAGCGAATTCGAAATATTTTTCACGGGAAGAATTACGTCCCATTGTTCTGGAGTGTCCAGTGATATCATACTGAGTGTCTCCTTAGTTGCAAACAACAAGAAATTGTCAGGATGCGGTTTACAGATTTTTGGATTTGCGTCAGTTTCATTTTCAAATACTGTTCCAGTTGGGCAGGCGCATGAATAACCATCAGGTGATCTTAGGCAAAGGTGTGAACAACCGCCATTATCTTCGCCACAGGCATTGATGAACACTTCCTCTCCCTGAAATTAAAATAGTTCTTTTATAAAAAATAACCTAATTTAAAATATTAGTAACTTTTATTCTTTGAACTACTGCGATTTAAAGAAGCTAAGCCTAAAAATGTCACTTACTTTTACTGCACGCATGTCCATCAAACCTTCTAAATTTTCTCTTATTACCATTTGATTCTTTCCGTTACTTTTATCAGCTCTGTGAAGTGACTGCGTTTTCCAATCTGTCCAATAAATGTGCTCTCCTACTATAGCGATACTATAGGGATAAGGTACATCGTTCATAAAAGTCCGGCGATCATTTCCGTTAAAATCTGAAGTCTCTATAGTGAGAAGTTTAGCGTCATTCCAGTAAAGACGATTCTCTGTTTTGTCTACTGCAAGGCCGTTGGGCCACTTAACGTTATTTTTTACAATGACTCGTCTAAAAAAATACTAGTGTTACCATATATATATTCAAATAAGTGAAAAAACTGATAATTTCTGATATAATTAACCTGTTTTTGCCATCCATGTCGGCTCTTTCTATTTTAGCTGCTGTGCCCCAATCAGACCAAAACATATAACCATGTTCGTAACTTAACGCAATTCCTCGTGGAGAATCTGTTAATTTAAAATAATTTTTAAAGTTAAATATTTTAAGTAGCTATATTTATGATCAAGAACAATTTGTTGTACCTAATCCAGTCCATATGAGAAGTTTTCTCGTGCTTCCATCTAACTCCGCAACTTCTATGCTATTCCGTCCTCCATCTGTCCAGTAGATCTAAACGAAAAAGACTCAATAGAATACCTTTAAATAAAACATCAGGAACTAATTGTTAAATATTTAATATACCAAACCTTTCGACCAGCAGAGTCGATAGCAATACCGTCGCAAGTGTGTAAGCCATGAGAAATCATTATTTCTATATTTTGACCAGCTTTATTTGATCGTAGAATTTTTCTCTCAGCTGCGTCACTCCAATAGACCAGACCTGTGGAACAATAGTTTGAACGTATTTTTTATATTATTCAATGAAAGTTATAAACTATATATTTATATCTTTGTACAATTAATTATTAATATGCATAAAAAGTAAATTTTACCCGTTATTTGATCAACATCTACTCCAAAAGCATTTTTCAGAGGGTGCAGCGGCAAAACAACGTCGACGAGGTACGGAACGTCCAAAGACACAATACGTATGTCCATGCGGTGTGCGAAAATTAAATAGTTCGAAGGGCCTTCTGGGCATGTTTTCCCATCCTTCTACAAATTAAGAAAATGTTACAGACAATCTGGTTAGTAAAAATAGTACCATGTATTATATAAAAAATACTTACATTCAATTTGATTCCCGTCGGGCATGCACATGAGTAACCATTAGGTTTTAATAAACATAGATCAGAACACCCGCCGTTATTTTTGCCACATCTGAAAAAATAGAGTGTTAATTGTAAACATAACACTTTGTATTTTAATTATTATCTAGAATTAAAAATGATGTTCTACTTACCGATTTGCTGCTGCTTTTCTTTCGGTATGAAATACCCTAACATCCATTAAACCATCGATTCCAGCTCCTAAGGTGCGTCGGTTTTTACCGGTATATTTGTTAGCCGCTTGGATAGACTTTGTATCCCAGTCCGTCCATAGAACTTCATCGCCGTATAAATCCAAACCAAACGGATGTGGAATATGTTGGGCTGTTATTTAATAAAGAAATTTGTATTAATGAAAATATAAAAAATGGCGTTGTATATTTTCGATGAATGTCAATGATTACATAATCATTTAGTTAAAACTTGCTCATTCAATGAAAAATATAATCACCTATTAAAACAGTGCGACCAGTTCCATCGAGATTTGCATACTCTATGGTTCGAATACCACCATCTGTCCAATAGATGCGGTTGTTGTCAAAGTCCAAGGCTAGTCCGTTAGGCCAAGTCATATTGCCAAAGATAAGACTTCTTCGTTTACCTCCATCCATATCAGCGCGTTCTATACATGGGGTGACACCCCAGTCGGACCAGTACATTACTCCTCCTATAATAAATAAATGTTACAAAATGTAACTCAATATGACACATAAAACTACTTAAATGATTAGGTATATAAAATAAAAGAGGAATATGTACAGGTTACTCTGGATAACCAAATTTTATTGGCAAGTAAAGTATGAAAAATAACATTTAAAAAGAAAAAAACAAAAACTTATACATTTAAATAATGTTGTACCTTTAGGATCCAACACGATGTCTCTTGGTTTATCAATGTTATGCCAAGCTAAGAGACCCCTTAAAGTGCCATTTGCGTTAGCTACTTCAATTCTATTTGTACCGGCGTCTGTCCAATAGATCTTGTCCGTCATCCAATCATATGCTAGTCCAGCAGGTGATACTAAAGACAATGAAAGGATAATGTTATGATAAATTTCTAATGAGAGCTATCTAGACAATTTCAACGTGTAGTATATAAGTGATCTTACTAAGATTTGAATTAACGAGTACTGTTTGATTAGAACCGTTAAGATAGGCGCGATTAATTGTATCCTTCTCAACATCACTCCAGTAAATCGAATTAGTATTATGGTCCCAGTCCAGAGCGACAGCGGATTTTATATTTTCGACAGGTATAACCTGTTATGAAGAAATAATAAATATTATATAATAAACAAAAATACTTCTTATTCATAAGGTTTGTTGACACTTACAGTATCTAATGAATCTATTTGTTTTCGAGGATTCAATTGTTTTAGTCTCATGTCTTTTTGTCGCGCATAGAGTAGAAGTTTCTCAGGCGTGTCTTCACATGTGCGTCTAATGAAATAAATGTGATTAATTACAGCATCGAAAATAATTAAAAAATAATATAAAGTATATATTACCCATCGGCATTTAAATTAAATCCAGCAGGACATCGGCAAGAATAATTTATATTGTTTGGAAGACAGAGATGTGAACAGCCGCCGTTATTGTCACCGCATCGATTTCTATAGGTGTCCATTTGTCGCATCGGATGGTAACTAGAAATAAAATACCACGGGATTTGGTTGAAAACGGTTAAGTTATAAAATAAATTTGCTTACACGAACCTCTTAATATCTAATACCTGTGTATATCCATGGGAACATTAGGACTCGCGTGTATTGTTTGTATACCCATACCAGTGTGTTTATTGACAGTCGATATACTCTTAGTATGCCAGTCAGTCCAATATACTGCATCCTCGAACACCGTTAGTGCAAATGGATGTGGTAGGCCCTTATTTGTTACCTGTGTTATTCAAATTCTTTTGTTATGTCCAAATGTTAAATTTTTATTAATATGGGTAAAACTTTGTGTATTAAAAAAGAATATGTGTATTGAATATAAAATAAAATATTTATGCTGTAAATATACTATTAACAGTTAAATGTTGACTTATGAATGTATAAAAAAGGTATAAATATATATATGTATATATAATATACCTTTTTTCTGTGCCGGCCATCGAAAGATGCTCTCTCTATGACGTGATGTTTAGCATCAGCCCAGTATAGTTTTGATTCGATGTAGTCTATAGAGAGACCGTTGGGCCAGAATATGTCGTCAACTATTACACTTTTCCTTTTACTGCCGTCCATGTTAGATCTCTCTATTTTGGGGTGAGGACCTAAATAACATGATAAATAATATAATATAATACATTTTACACTTTCATAACTAACCTTACTAGGTTTACAACGAATTACTTTGTACGAAGTGTTTTTATTCCTTTTATTCACATGTTATTAATTTGTGGCCGTAACATCATTGTTATAAGCGCACTTTACCGTCTTCAGGTTCTTTGTCACATAAGATAATTTGGAATGAAAGTCAAGTATTGGCTCATTGTAGATTAAAAGGGCACAATTTGAATAAACCAATAAGAATTTCATGAAGAAATGTCAAAGATTATTTTTCTTATTTGTCTAAGAACAGTAACATGTGGATAATGTTTAAAAATATTATACTCAGTTTAGGCTTAAAAAAAATAGTTTAAGCTCACTAATTAGAAAAATGTTTGAATTTAATTATCTAACTGTTTAACGGAAAAAGTAAAATCTATTACTATGACGAATTAAAATTTAAACTTACCCCAGTCGGTCCAAAACACCAGTGCGTCGCCTGGATGAACAGCAATTGCCCTTGGTTTATCCAGATCGTTAGCTGCTAGGACCGCTCTCTTACTTCCGTCCAAAGTCGAAACCTCAACTCTTCTGGTACCCGAATCGGTCCAAAACAGTAAATCGTGTATCCAATCCACAGCTACCCCAGTTGGCATTTCTAAGCCCCATTTGATAACATCTAAAATAATCGTCGAAGAATATTAGGTAACGTACCTAGTGAATATTTAGGCGATATAGACCCGAAAAAGTTTAAATTATAAAAATATGATGTTAATTTTTTAAGTATTAAAGTATGTCGGCATGTAAGGTAACCTGGATATGAGCAGTGACGCGCGTGTAGGGTAAGATCAAATCCATAATGAAATTTGGAAAATGTGAATGTGTTTACCCTTTATGTCATTGTCGCCATTTGTGTCAACACAATGTACCAATAAAGATTTATTGACCCAGTTGAGATCGGAAAGCTTATCCTATAAGTATGCAAGGTATGAGATTCTTATTTATATGAATTACTAGAAGTTAATAATAATTAAGAGGAACTATGACTCATTCGGAGTGATTGTAATGTAATTTTTTTTTAAATAAATATATATATTTATATTTTTTTTTTATTTTAATAAAAACGATTGTAAATACTAC
>DWQX01003181.1:0-18761 GCA_018245475.1 Pharmacophagus antenor
ATTTGTATTGAGTTTACATTCCATTGCTTGTATTATTTACAGTCGACGATCCATCGCGAGATAAACACGGCGCTGCAAACATGAGACGCGGCCTCCGTGCAGCCGCCGCCTATATACGCGGCGGTGAGCAAGGAGCGCCGTTCGACGCTGCCGTTGCTGCTGCGCGCCCCGCTGCCTCTCCAGCAGCCCTTGCCCCCCTCCCAACAGAACGCCCCCACTTATTCGCATAACCTCCCTTCTTACGTGCAAATTCCCATCTCTCACTCGCAGACCCACCCCGCTCACACCCAAAACAATCCGGAACCCGCCTACGTCACGCTAAAAGCGAAGAAATGAAGAGTGCTCTCGGTATTTCGCAAGGTGCATGAGTTTTTTTAATGTCATCGATGATCATCGGGGATATATTACCAAGGTTCTTAACTTCGCCACCGCCTGTACATCAACTTTATTGCTGTGTTTATAGTATCCGATAATTTTATCCGGTATAAATATATATGTATAAATGGCAAAAAATATATGTCATATATATGATAAATGGCAAAAAATATATCGAGATCGCTAATCTTCTAGTCCATTCATTTTGATAATGGTAATTTCTTCGAATATTATACACTTTCCTGTAATTTGCTACCAGATGACAGCATATCAATGTTCGACAAAAGTTTAAATGGTAACCCATTGGCAGAGATAGACGTAAAGCACATATTGCACTGGTAAGGCAACGCTTTTAATGTATAAAAATTTAGATGTGAACTAAAACACTTGTCTACGATACAATCGATATCGATGTAGGAATTTTAGCAAGCACCAATATTGGCCGATACTATAAACACAGCAAATATAGTTTACCGTTTATCCTTTGTCAATAACCAAAAGGGTTGAGCTTTTAATCACTTGAAAATCCGCGTAACGTTTCATTTTCATCACTGATCAGTGATTTTAATAATCGGTGAAATATTAATATCATGTTAACAGAAATTGTATATATGACGTTTAAAATACATCACAAGAATATGGAAATAACGTTTCGTATATTTCCCACACTAATATCGTATCTCTCGCTCGCACTTACGGAACTGCTGTTACGAATTAGGAGAGGGATATGTCGATATTAGAATTGTCGATGAAAGTGGCATCATTTGCAAATGCTTGGTAATAATTTTATTCATATTTTGTATTTTTATTCGTAGGTTTTAAAAACCTTACGGCCATTTCTGTTGAGGCTAAATACTCTATATCGTGCGTACCACCGATTTTTTTCTTTTCTGTTTACTCCTATATTGTCATTGTTTATTGATATTTATTGTATATAACTAAAATAGGATATATTGCAACTATATACTAGTTATTATAGTCCGGTTGCGCATTATGAATAATTTCGTACATTGATATCTTATAATTTTATTCGTCTCTCTCATAATAACATGTTACCCTCTCGCTCGCACACCCGCTCGATAGAACTTTTCGCGCGCCCTGGTTATAACTTGAAACGCAATTTATTTTAATTTAGGATTAAACAGCTATGTATCATTAGGTATTAAAAAAGTATATAATGTGTATTTACATCAGAATTATTGAATATATCTATTATTCAGGGGAAGTTCTGTGTTATATTGTAATATTGTATTACAATGTAATGCGGGACTTACCTTGAAAAAATCGTATAGTATATGTATCAATCTACATTTTGAAAAGTAGACAAATAGCGAAAAATATGCCGCTTTATATCCGTTATAACGAAAATATTAACTATATAAATATAAAAGCACTTTATTTACAGTTTTTGTGTAATAGAATTTATGAGTTATTTTTTTTATTGTAATTGAAAGGTTTTTTATTTATTATAAATATTCAACGGTGCCACAATCAAACTCTTAAGTACCGAAAAGTCTAGTCTATTAACATACTTACGTATTGTTTTTATATTTATACTAAAGTCTTGGACGTGACAGCTACTTGGCGTAGAGATTATAAGTTGAGTTTTAAGTTACTAGTTGTGGTTTTCGATTTTAAATTGAAATATGCATGATTAGTATCTTAAGTTGTACTTCTCTGATTCGATATTGTGAGGTGAATATTCGATATTGTAAGGTAATGGGATTCTGTATAGTTACTACTAAGAATTTTGCTTCGACTTTGGTGTGGTTATTTTGATAAAACTTTAAAATATTTATTTGTAATTTCCAAGTACCCTTTGTAGCCGATTAATTTGTATTTCCTTTAATAGTAAACAGACTTGAACAACATGTGAAACAGAATTGTTTTTGTATAATTTGTACTCTGTGACGTAGCTATCGAGCGAGGAGTAATGATTTGTTGACATTCATTGAAAGTGTGCGAAAGAGACAAAAAAAAAATCCACTACAAGACGTTGTGTTTATTTAGTAATGAACTATAATTCTAGTTTTATTAATATTTTACCGTATTGACATTACTAACTGCCACATCAAGAATTGTGAAAAGCTTTCGCGAAAATAGCCATCATTGCGTAATTGTGAATTACCAACATTCAAATTTTACTTAAATGCATTGATATATTGGAAATAAAATTATTACAGAAGAGACAGACTCCATTATGTATTTAAAAATTCAAATGAAAAAATAATAGAGCCAAAGGTATAAATGTTTCTTAACGTTCGCGGTTTTTTAAATTAGTCTTTTCAAAAATGGACTCGAGCCGCCCTTTTGAGCAAATAAATGATTCGAATTTCGAACTTCCCGGCGTAATTTGAAGCGAGGTGGAATGTTGCCAGCATGAAAATAGCCGACGAAAGAGTTTATATAGCGGCTATATAAAGTTGGGTTTAAAAACTATTTCCTTACGGGTACATATAAATTGGTTCGATTCATATATAATTCGTCTTAACTGTATTTAAAATAATTTAATAACAAATTAGTTCTTTTATACTTTTTTAAATTTTATTAACTATTGATTTTCTGAAGAGTTACAGATTTTTTATTTTATATATGCAATATTAGTTTTATAATGAATATTCATTATGTTTTGTTGATAATAAGACTTATTAAATTTGTTGAGAGAACATAAATTATAACTTTAACAGTGTGATAATATATCTTAAAAGCAATTAAAAGCAAAACTTCTAACATAATAATAATAACTATTATTATAAAAACTCCATGTCGTACTTGTGCGTACTTTAAAATGTTATTGTCAACATTCATTGTCAGTTATTATTCTACTATATTTTCGTTTCCTAGTTATATCTTTTATATACCTAGATCAGCGCCTGACCATAACCCCACCTGATGGTAAGTAAAGATGTGGTTTATGATGGTAGGCTAAGAGAAACATATCATTTAAAGGTCTCCACGTCATATCTGGTCGGAAAACTAACACCTGTAGACTATTCCAATCCTTCGCTGTTCTAACTATTAAGAATGAAGCTTTCTCCTAACGCGCAGAATATCACCAACGATGGTAGAAATAAAGTAGCATGAATTGTTTACGTAATATCTAAAATCGATTTCGGTTGAATCGATTTATATGTACCCGCATTACTCGAATAAAGACGCGTTACTATATGTCAAAAATTAAAATAAAATCGCAGCACATAGTATTTGGAATGCATGATTTTAGACGTAGGCATTGGAAACTTTTTGCACGGGGAAATACCGACACAGAATCGAGGCTTGTACACATAGGGTGTTCCGGATAGTTTGCGACAAGGAAGCGCCTTGTCATAGATTATGGAAACTATACAGTATAATGGTGTACTGGAATATTCGTACGAAGGTTTGACAGTGTTAGCACATGGTTACTATATATCGTTTTGTATTGAATAATAGAATGGAAAAGACCAACTGATACCTACTATCACTAATGATATATTGGTAGTAAGTAGTATTGCTGCCGTAGCACAATGGTTGATTGCTTGTTTGTTGTAACGTAGTGCGATGATCATATATAGTGAATTTCGGAAGTGTTTTTCGAACCCCTCCAGTTACCACTCCAATGTCAATCTTCCGCCGTAATAACATTGCTGTGTTACGGCATACAACGTGAAAGCTAAGGTATTCGGTGCGAGCATGCTTGACCACCTACCACCTCAGCATCACGTCGTGGTCGTGTTAGGTTCATAGCGGAATAAATAATTATGTTCATCTTTATTGATGGTATATTTAAGGTTACTCATGTGTTACATTGTTCAACTGACTTATCACTTTCTGTTTGAAGAACAGAACAATACATACACTGGAATAAATTAGCATTCAATTAATGCATAAGTTAAAAATTTCGGATATTTTTAGATGATAAAAATAAATACTTAGATATCTTAATGTAAGTGAATTAACTCTTTAAATTGTTCCACTAACTAGAAATTCATAGTGATCCTCGATGTTTCGGATATCGAAGCGTTTCTACGTTAATTTATATTAAACGAGCAGCTTTATTTAATTTTAAGGTTTTAATTTTTTTTTTCATTTATAATTGTATATTTTATTTCGTTGGTGTAATAAGTGTATTGTATTGTATGAGTCCATACAATATATACGTGTATAATAAACTTAATAATAAACCTAGTCGTAAGTTGGGCACGTCATCACGGCTTCCGTTTGTCGACATCCGGTCGTTTGTAGTTCTTTTTTTAATTTCCCTAAGTTGTTCTGAACCCTGTACCGTGCTTAGAACCCTTAGCAAATTAGTGTCGCGATTTAACGGGTAAAGCGAACCGGAAATTGAAAGGTAAATAATTTTTTTTAATGTCAATGGAACAGATTAAAAATAAAGGCGACACTTATTTTATTTTCTCGAACATAACAGTTGGTTCTCCTTCACCCGTTAAACTGTGGAATGTGAAACAAACGATATCATTGTAAAAGGCTGAGGACACACAATTTTTATAATATACAATGTCTTCTGAACAGGGTAATTTCATTTACTGTTGTGTACTTTTTGAATAGTGATTGTTATTCGATTTTTACTCTTGTCTACTGAGCATTAAAGTACATAATTGAAACTGTACCCTCGTGGCATTTGTGGCGCTTTGGATTTTAAACTCGGCGTTACATGGCGTGACGTTTAGACATTTATTACTCTGTGCTGTTGTTGATGATTATATAATTTAAATAGATTAAATTACATGTACGATTTGATTTGTTAGTTAAATTAAAATGTATAGAGTTAGAGTAAAGAGTGATGATATATAGTTGAACACTATTTATTTGTATAAATACATTGGAATCCGTTGTTCGCAGTAAATAGATATAGTCCGCAGATCTGTTGGCGTTTTATGTGTAATTATAGTATTAGATAATTCCTAAGTGTTATTTCGGAGTTGTATCTATGTGAAACTTGTCGGGACGTGTTGTAATAGGTTTGTGAACTCGTAGTTCAATGTAATCTGGCTGGGAGATACATTGATGTTAATGTGGAAACAAAAAAAAAATAATAATAAAATTGTGAATCAATAATTATGATATTGTATAATGTAACTACTCCACCGGCCTGTGCTATCGCCCACCGATCATCGAAACTCAAGAGTGCCAACGGCTCCACCACCACCGGGCCGCGTGGTTATTAAATGAGATTAATAAATTTATTTGTAATCGCGTAGTAATGTGTATAATTGTGTAAAGTCGTCTACTATGTCTGCGTTGCATTTGTATTTTACCATCAATTCCATTATGTTACTTATTTACACTATATATACGATTTATTTTTTACTGGGCTCGAAGCTCTCTTGTAGCTAATTTGAAAAGTACAGTCGACGACTATACTTTCCAAATTACTGTTACCGTAATGTATAGTCGTGTGCATATGTCTGTCACCGCGAAAGTACGGTTGCGTGCATATTGCTGTAAGCGACGAAGTACAATCGTGTGCATATTATTATCATGTCAAAGTAGAGTCGTTTGCATACTGCTGTCATCGTAAAAGTACAGTCGCATACGACGTTCATTAAAATGTATTTTTTTTTGTAATTATAGTTTTTTGATCTCGAATAAGCAAAGGTACATTTTTGAATACTTTTGCGATTGTAAGTGTATTCCGGCAAATGGCGTTGGTATTGGCAGTCATAGCCAATAGTTACATAGACAATTTATTTTTTGCAAACGCAACGCAGTCTAATATGTGTACGTTCAATCTTCCATTAGGATCGTAGTCGCTGTGAGCTACCATACGCATGTAACAATAAATATATAAATATGGATTAGGTATTGTTTTTTTTTTATTTACCCGATTGCATCTGTGAAAATGTACAAAAGGAAACTGTAAATTTCCTAGCTTCATGTACTGCCGCTATGCCACACAGCCTTACAAATTACAGTAATGTATTCACCAGAGCTGCGCATTTCCAAAAAAATATTATATTCTAAGAGTATATCCAGTACGGAAAATATTACATGCTGATACTTTATTTCCTACTAATTCAAATCCAAAATATACTTTATTCAATTAGACCTTTAATAGTGTTTTCTGAGAAGAATCCGGCAAGAAACCGAATGGCATTAATATTAAAATTAGGTCTTCGATGATCACCACTAAATAAAGTAGTTAGTAACAAGGTCACATTGTGCAAAATGCATGCATCAAATACTTATTGTTTTATTAAAATCTGTTTATAGATGTTTACGGTTTTCTAAAGGACTATAATAGAAAATCGAAATTGACAATCTCAAAGCTATAGTTTGGAGTATTTGTTAGTACATTGCCATCTCTGTGTTGACTATAATTTGCTTGGTGAAATTAATATTTGACGTTATTGGCTTTTAACATTCAGTAGTAGTTGTATTTAACAAGCACAGATAGCGACATCTATTTAACAGTTTTAGAACTAAAGTAAACAATTTAAATCTCTCACCAACACGGTCTCTATTAAAGTATGCAGCACCTATACTGCCATCTTACTGTATTAATTAAATAGTACTGACGTAACGTAATATTCAACCGTATTATTTATTAGGGCGATGATAATTATAATAATACGTTTATTAACCTTAATCGGTATATTTACCGGACCCGACATTTTGACAGACCAAGTCTAGATAAAAAATTTCATGTACTAATATGCCTTTGATCTTTTTCTTTTTGTATACTGCCTCTGGCAAAATTGTTCAATTTTATTGGAAAACAGAAAAAATAAGAATACTGTACTCCACAAAATTACTAAAGACTCGAAAAGAATACCTTAAAAATGTGTCGGTAAATCTGGTGTTAATTTTAACAAATTATAAATATATTATTACAGTGATTTTCGTTACAACTAACAAGTTCAAGTTACATAGATTAATACAGAGAATAATATTACTAGTTTGTGGAAGCTTTTGTGGGAAGTTTTTATATACATAATTCACCGGGTCCCACATCCCATTGATTTGGTTCTGTGAAAACATATTAACTACCTTCGTGACATAGTGATTGACAGCTCGCTTGTAATACGGAGGTCACCGGTTGGATTCCGAGGTAATAAGAGGAGTGGAGTTTGGAAGGAGGATTTTTCTGAACTCGTCTGGCAAAATGCCATTCACAATATCAATCTGCAGTGACAACGGTATTACTTTATTGTCAGTTATACATGTAAAGCCAAAAGCCAAAGTATTATGGACACGCATGCCTCTTCATCTACGACCTCATAGTCATGTGAAAACGAGATTCAATAAGTTGGATATAGTTTTGAGAACTTAAGACGAACGGTCATAAAATAATAGTCTATATTATAAGAAATAGAAGTAGAAAGTATATAATAGAAGTTGTTATTATTATTGTAGATATAACATGCTTATACTAAGCATCAAGTATTGGACTTATCACTGTAAAAGTGGTTGACAAGCTGATCGTGCATAAAAAGTGTCTGTGGTAATATAAGTATGAATAGTATTTATTTACAGTGTCATGATGATCTACGGTTTTATGGCAAATAATAAGAATGTATTTTAGTTGAATTCGACTGACGGGGCACTATTTTGAAGGCGGCGCGGTTCCGCCAGGACCATTTTCACATCGATTTCCCAAAGCGCATGTCACGTTTCCCGCCATTTCGGCAGTAACGCGCGGCTCTCCCTGCGAGCGGACGTCATACGCGAGATTACCGCGGCTTTGTCCAAAAAGAAATTCATTAAATAAAATCTAAGACATTTGTTATAATATATCTTTTGTAATCAGTTTCGCAACAAATTTTTTTCACATTCAGCTCGCGCGTATATTAAGCTACAGAAGTTTTTGCAGATTATTTGACAGACGTCGATTATATTATCTGTGTAAGTATAAATACTCCGATATTATCAATTTTAATGTGTAAAATATTTAATATTTATAATGAAAATATATAATTTTTTAATGAAATATACATTAAAAAAATTACATTTTTTATTTAAATATACTTTTGTCATGTTTTTAATAGTTTTTACAGAATAGTAATTACTTTAAAGGCATAGTAATATTTCAGGTATAATGTAACGTTGTTTTAAAATTACGGATAATATAAAAAAAACTTTTGAAGTGGATAAAATACTTAATTATTTTTATTCAAAATATTTGTTACTTATTTGTTATCGTCCGTAAGACCTGCTTCTTTGTACTTATGAAATACACAAAAAAATATTCACAGCCGTTAGTATGCGCAATTATTAATTGTCGGAGGTCTGGTTTTGTTTCTGTAAATACTCGTGAGATAATGTTATGAAAGTTTTACGCATAGAATGGCTCTTTGTAATATTTTTCATTGTTTATTTACGTTTTTTTTGTGTGATGAAATCACTAGGTACAGTTTATTCTCGGATCTAATTCAGATACACAGGTGAGATGATTTCTGCCCGAGTGTGTACTTTGCGCAATAGTTTATCTGCTTGCGTTTCTGCCACATAAATAGTGGTCTTGGTAGTGACAGGGTTTTTCGAACCCGCCTGGCTAGCTACCCCACCATCAATGTCAATCTGCCGCCAGCTTTGTTATTCCGAAAGTCATAGATGTGAGAGTCTGAGTATTCTTGGCGACCACTATTTACAGCCTCAATTTTACTTAACATCATGTTTCTTGAAATTAAGTATTAACGAATTTGTACAGAGTTGTAGGTAATAAAAATATACAAATGTACAATTCTGTCTGTAAGAGATCAGGGTATAGTGGTGTTTGTGTAAACATAGTAATGGACGGCTCATTGTTATGATCAGCCGTATCACTTAACACTAGGTGAATGCCATGTCATCTTCGTGGTTTAATTGAATTAAAAAAAAACACTGTCAGTCAGCAGCGATAAGATAAATAAAATATAAATTCTACATAAAATCTGCGAAACAATCAAAAATTTTTGAGTTTTATAATCAATTACATAACTCTAAAAAAAAGCAGCGAAAAATCAATAAACTTAAAAATAACAGCTGAGAAAGTACGCCAATTTGGCGCGTACATTGCATTACTTTGTCTGTTGCATAATTTTTCTGCGCCGCCATTTAGAGGTTTGCGTTCGTTATCTAAACCTAACTCACAAGTTTAAATTAGACATCGACGACTGTTTTATTTAATGTAATTTTATTGCACGAAACAAATACTTGTAATTTTTATCTTTTATCTTCATCTAATCTAGTCTTTGGTTCATTGCCTTTTTGTTTATAGAAGATCGCGGTCAAAGTGAATTGTAGTCCTCGAATGGAGATATTGATTTCAGCGGATCCAATTAGTGATAATTTTAACGATGGTATAGTTATACGTTAATGGATCTCTACGTTCACCAGAGCGTCGGGTTAATGAATCGGCATTGCTGTTAATTCCATCGATGTTGTCAATGATGATTATTCTTCCAAGCATTCACCTCTAACCTCCATAATGGGGGAAGTATTAGATTACTGGTAATGATTGGTCTGCCTCCATAGCTTACCCGCTTGATTTGTAACGCATAAGTCCCGAGTACAATACCCCGGGTCACGGGATTAGTAGAATATGTACGGTGATAGGGTTTCACGAACACGCCTGGCCAGCTGCCACCCTCAATGTCAATCTGTCGTCATAGCAGCATTGCTGTGTTCCGACAGTCATACAAGTTTGATCCAGAAGTGTTCTAGGTGATGATAATTCATTTATGGCTTCATTGTCACTTAACATCACGTGCAATCGGGATCAAGTTTTAGCCCACAACCAATTAAAGAATACGTGTTGACATATATAGTTCAAAATGTATATAAGTACAAAAGACTACGCCTCAACGTCCAATTAACACAGTGGGATACCGATGGCATATTTCCTTTGCCGTCTTCAATAAAGGACTCAATGGGTAAACGCCGGCTCTCTCGCCGCAAATTCCTCTCAGATAATTGGACGCGAGTCGGCGATTCCCTGCTCTTTTTAATTGACAAACGGGTGACGCCCCACCACGGCACCGTTCTAGTGTTGCTAGTATCTACACAGCAAAACTATTCACTGACAACTTGTATTTGAAAATGAAAATCATTATCAATGTAATTTTACATTTCCACTTTTCATTTGTTTAGATTGTGTAATTGAAATATTCGTTTAATTAACAAAGAAATCGAGCCAAAAGTTGACGTGTTCTAAATGGTCTTGAGCGATACTTTCGCCTAAATTGTTTTCATCGGTAATGGGGTAATACTAGAAATTGAGATGATGTTAAGTGACAATTGGGGAGTATAGGTAAAGCATGCTCGCTCAGAATACTTTAGCTCTCACCTATATGACTGCCGGATAACAACAATGCTATGATTGTGGCAGACATTGTGAGCGGGAGCTAACCAGGCGAGTTCGAAAAAGCACTACCTACATCCAACAACTCGTATAGCCTTGGAATTGAAGCTGGGATCTCCTGGTTACAAGGCGAGCGTTTAACGACTGCGCCATGGAAATATTCAAAAAACCTTTTTTAATAACGGCTCGAATATTTTCTCCCATCCGATAGTGATTCGCTAGCTTATAAAAATTTGGCGTCGTCCTGAGACATAATACGTTAAGTAATTTCGTTAATTCAAATGTAAATAACGATTTTTAAATTTTGCGATCTTTATCATCATTGTCACTTAAGATCGAAGAAGTTTTTATGATTTTGCTTAGTAATTTTGTGTATTATTGTATTCTTATTTTTCCTGTTCGCAAAAAACTATATTAAACAATGTTGCCAGAAGCAGAATAAGGAAATTAACTACACTATGACGTTAACACATAATCGACCGGTGACGATGAAGAAATTCTCTCATCTTGGGTTTGTCTCGATAAACTCTTTACCGCACGGGTTACTTTTTTCATTTTAAAATGAATGTGTAGAGTTAGAGACCTGAATAACGGTCTGAAAGTTTGCCTCTCAATAGGCATCGGCTACAAAAGTCAGAATGAAGGGCTACATTTGGGTGAGCGGCGACAACGGAAAGCCTAAAAATGGACTACCACTATAAAATGTTGATGTCTTTAATTGAACATTGACAGTGTGAATAAATTCTCTTTGACATGCAATGGGGATCGAATTGTAATTCATCACTATAATTCAGAAGTTTCCAAACATTTTCCTCTCGTCGTAGATCACATTCAAAGTTCTACTGCTTTCAGTAGACCCTCTGCTACTACATTCCTTGTTATTCCCAAAAATACTAAAAGAATATCAAGTTCGAGTCACCAACGCCAATTTCGGTGTGGTAAAAATATTAGGAAACAAAAAAGCACATTTTCTTGTGAATTACAAGTACATGTCATTTTTCAAATGAGACGGACGTAGTTTATGAAATAACAAAATTATCAATATTCAATTGTTGTTAAATCCTATTTTTTTTCACGTCACCATGTACCATCGGGGGTCCACCTAGACCGCATTAGGGATCACTGTACAATCAATGTACGGAACCACAACACGCATTCGCAACGTAAGAAAAGCCCGTACTGTACACTCGTATGATTAAATCCTTTGAACCGTCTGATGTTGGTGCGTGAGCTTTAGAGTTGAAACACGCTTTGTAGGCACGGGTGTGTACAGGTTGGTCTCATTGCAAATACGCAAACTTTGAAATTTTGTTCCTTTATAAATGTTTTTACGAATGAAAAAGTAATTCCTTGGATACTTTATAAATAAATGCAGACCTGATGCAGCACCTTTTACAAAAGAATCTTGATGATGATTGCACCGATAAGAATAGATCGATACATTTCTTTTATCGATTATAGGCTAACATTTGACCTCGATTTCACCCGATGTTAAGTGACAACGAGGTTATAGGTGGGGAAGCGTACTCGCTGAGAATACATCTAGATCTTGTGTATGACAGCCGGAACACAGCAATGCTGCTAAAGCAGAAGACTGTCATACATTTTGCTCAGAGGAAATTACGACTTTTTTTTTTCATAAAGATCTAACATATTATTTAAGTATTATACTGTTGCTAACCCATTAATTTTATAATAGATCTCTGATCTATTATTAATTGAATATTATTACTTTTTCAACCATCAATTTTAAAAGAGGGTTGTACATAAAACGCGCCTTTATGTCTGTTGTATGTTGTATCGTGCCTCCTAAACAATTGAACCGACTTTATCGGCAATTTGCTAATGGCTAATGGGCTATCGTATTGGTGCGTTCGGTTTCGATCGTCGTGTGACATAGCTCGGTGGACCTATGTTCAATTCACGATCCACATAATTAGTGGAGTTTGAACGGTGACAGGAATTTTATAAAATTACCGGCATGTACACTACCCACAATGTCAATATGTCACTGTAACAGCATTGCTGTGTTCCGACTGCATATGTGAAAGCGGAGAATTCTCTGCGAGCATTTTGGTTCGTCTACAGCTTCATGGACATTTAACATCATGGATTAAAAAAGATCCTTTGATACTTAGACACGCATGTACCCAGGCAGATAGACACGAGAAACTTATAACACTCTCATTTCTTGAACTAAGGTTAAAAATAAACAATAAAAAATAACCCAACCCCATCCCGGTATACGTAGCGTAACATGGTTAGATTAGAGCCGTTAAATCGATCAAGTAACTTGATTAAGTTAGCGCGCGGCTTGTGCTCGGCCGGTGGCTTTAATAACTTAAATGGAACCCGCACCCGAGGTTGATTGGAACACACAGTGAGTGTTTATAAATAGAAAAAAAAAACTCCTTGAGTTCCTTGTAATTTCTTCGCAGAGGCAAACGCGTTGCGACCTAACAGTGCCCGTAATTGAAATATGACGATTAAAAGTGACTGTACACTTTTTCTATTTAATAAAGGAAGTTTGAGTTCGAAGAATAAAAATAATAGCATTATAATAAAAAAGAACTCGTCCTGAAAAATAAGAGGAAGTAACGCTTTAATATTAACATTAAATACATCAAATTAATTTTTTAAATGTTGGGTTATTTTCATTTTTATTCATTATGTTATTCAGATAAATTTAATGGACCCAAAATTGTATATACGAAAGACTTTCAATTTATTCCACATAGCTATGTTTAGGTTTGTAATGCGATACTAGTAGTAAAATTAGTGCACTGATAGTATAAAGTTGTATCTATATATCTCACCATACATTATCAACTATTTCTAAGTCTACACTGCAATAGTAAAGATGTGTAAAATGTTATGTTGTATTCTTTTTTATCAGTTCTAGGATAACACAGGATCTAGGTTTCACCTGATTTTAAGTGTTAAGGCGGCCGTAGGTGGTGCGACGTGTTCGCCAAGAATACTTCTCTACTCTGACTCTATATATGAATGCCGGAACAAAGCAATGCTGTTATGGCGGCAAATTTATATTGAGGGTAGTAGCGAAGCTGGTTCTTAAAACTCGTGTGGCTAGAAAATCAAAGACTGACATCCAAGTTGCAAGGTACCACCGCGCCACAGAGGCGGATAAATTCCGTTCGTGTTGCTACTTTTTTATCTATGATAAAATTTCATTATCTGTGCAGATATGATGCGTGTACGTAAAACGGTAAAAAAGCAATATCCATAGCACACCTCGCGAATATTTAATATGCGAATGTACGAGGTAATACATACGAAATATTATCTCGGCGACGTAATATTTAGGTAGTGTGACGTAACATGGAAAAGTTTATCGCGCATATAAATTCAGCTCGGCCAAATGGAAAATGTGAAATTCGCAGTTCGTAGCATCTCGCTGAACTTAGTGCTGCGTTTTAAATAGCAGTTGCTATTAGCTTTACAAAAACGTTACCGCTATAACGTGTTAAATAACGTTATCTGTTATCAACGCTATATTTTTTCGAATCAATAAAATGATACATATTTTAAATGTGTACAATTTTCAAGCATTTTATTCAACTTTTAGACCACGAAATGTCCTAGTCTACGGAATTATGAATTTAGTCTAGAACCTACAGTTTATATCGTACCGAATCGTAGAACTTAAATGAAAAGAAAAGAATTTTACGAATTGAGAAAGCTATTTTTTTTCTGATATATAGATTTATCTCGTTTGTATGTTTGTTTTTTGTTTTTAGCCTCCTCTCAAGAAGAGAGTGAGCTCGTGCTCTTGAACTAAATGATTTTTTAGCTTACAAATTACTAAATTGTGTTTTTCGCTTTAATAGTAATCGTTTTAACTGATTCAGCTGACTTTGAACAACGTAATGTCTTTATTCAATAATATGTTTATTACTTATAAAATATTCCATTAGATATTCTATAAATAAAAATTCCTTTAAGATATTTCTTTTAAAACTCGAGTGTGGAAACAAGAAAAAAAAAGCAAGCGACAACTCGTTCAAACTTACGTACGAGTAGCGGTGTTAATTAAATAGACGTGTGGTCGAGTTATCTGAACTAATTGCGTCCCCTTCTACATAAAGGCAAAGGTAAAGTTTCATATAGAACATACCTTCCTCATCGAGCGGTATATTATTGAGTATTCATTTTATTTATCGGTTATGAGCTAACACTTGATCTTGATTACACATGTTGTTAAGTAGCTATGACGACGTAGATGGTGAAGTCTAGAATACTTCTAGATCTTACATGTATGACTGCTAGATCGCAGCAATGCTGTTACAGCTGCAGGTCGACGTTCACTGTGGAAGCTAACTTGGCGGGTTTGAAAAATCCTACCTTCATCTATACCATCTATGCAACATATACCATCTATACATCAACGCCTGTGGCAGCGGAACATAGTAATTATAGGCCATTGAGGTGGTTAGCAATGCGGATTAAAGGCCCTATCACCATCAAGACTTCAATACTCATGTGGCCTGGAAATCGAATCCGAGGCGCCCGTCTTATAGATGGTAAACCATTGCGCCACGAAGTTAGGCATACATTTTTCCCACTAAACAGTGAGGTGCAACATGTGAGAGCTACAGTATTCCAAGCAATTGCCTTTACTATCTATGAACTTATTCTCATTTAACATAATTTGAAATAGTGGTTAAGTGTTAGCTGCGTAAGAACAGGCACTGGGGTGGTATGTATTAAAGAGATCTTAGACCAGATAGGTACAATGTGTATATTCTTATATATGGTATATATATGTGCAACATATACATGTATGTACCGTATATATGTACAGTATATCGATCTCAGCCCCGCTGCAGGGCGCTGCGCTGCAAGCTCTGTTGGCACAACCGCGACATGTGTGGTTTCAGCCTGAGCTCAAAGTAAACGTATGCCACAGAGTAAGAAAACCTCAACGAAGCGCGTTGGTGTATAGGTAACACTAAAGCGTCAGCTGTTTTATTCACCAATGCCATGTCATTAATCTTGTGGATTTACCGGCTCGATTGGTAAATTGTTACTAGAAATTAACATCTACAAGTGGAGTTAAACGTAGTGCTAAATGTAGTACTGTCAAACAGTTTAGAATCACAACTATTTTTTTTCTTCGTTACAAAAAAAAAATGTCGAATAAGTTTTTTTTCATGTAAGTATTAGTTACGATGGGGTCGACATGTGTTGTACATGCATATTGTAAAAAATTAATGAGTGGATGGAAAAGTATGGCGTTATTTATAAAGTTACAGTGAAGCTATAACTACTTTCCTTATGTAATAGTTGATTTAAAATACAATTTAATTAAAAAATCTAAGAAGTTCCAATATAAAGTTTAAATTTAATTAATTTGTTCTTTACTCATAAACGAGGGTGAATTTCTTTCGCACTTGAAAATAATAGAAACGTTGAATTTTTTGGCGTATTGCTTTACCGCTTTTCTCGTTACACGCAGGTCCTAAGTTCGATTCCAAGGCCACATGTATGGTGGAGTCTGGACGATATTAATCTGCCGCCATAATAGCTTCATTGTGTTCCGGTAGTCATAGATGTAGGAGCCAGAGTATTATGGACGAACACGCCACACCATCTACGGTCCTATTGTCACTTAACATTGTATGAAATTGAGGTCAAGTGCTAACCCATCACCGATAAAAAAGCTCCATCCAGTTTGTCAAACATCAACGTAATGATAAAGAGATATTTTTAACAGCAAAATTAAAAATTTTATCAAAAATATATAGAAAAGCAAAAATACTTAAAAATAGCTTCTACGTTTTAACGTAGTTTTGTTTCAGGTCATTGTACACCCATTTCACACGTCATTGTCAGTCACGGTTTTTTTTTAAATGTTTTCAACCCCCTTTAGAGAGTCGTCTCGTAGCGAAATAATGCTGTATATGTATAGCTCGAAATACATGAACATTTTTATTTATTTCAACTCTTTTCCGAATTTCTTTTATGCGTGAAGAGAACAGATAAATTCGTTCGTACATGACAGAAGAAACGTTCGCTTAATTATAAAGCTTTTAAGTAATTGCAAGCAATATTTTAATTGTATTTTTCCGATTAAAAAATATGTTGTATTTGTTAATGTCCATCGAATTAGTAATTTAGTGTTTTTCTGCCACATAAATGTATATAAAGGTACCATTTTTATGCACTGTAGATATTTTGATTATGAGAGAGTCGAGTATTTTATATACATATGTACATATTTTCGATGTCAATTATCAAGTAGGCTGTGTACGAATAAGCTTATACTACGGGACAATACGACTTTATATTAACAACCCACCTTCATTCAAACAAATAAAAATACTGGTATACTTTTAATTTCACTGACAAACCTTTTGAACAAAATCTTTGTCGTCGTCCTAGTTCCCTCACGCGGTCAATATGGCGACTTCAACACTTTTCAAAATCATTTCAACAACCACACTCATGCGCAAAGTCACAGAAAATCAATAATATCCATGACTCCAACAATGACCACACTGCAAACATATTATTCGTAAATTAACCAAAATTAATTTAATTAAATAAACAGAATTTAAAAAACAAGGTTGATAACATTTATTACCAGCGTGTGACAATACTCTTTTAGCTGCAAATTGACAATATGGCTGCTGACCAGACTTAAATACGTGCGGAGTTTTTTTTTAGTCAGGCATTTTAATATCGCCACAAATAAAGCCTCGGCATGGAATCTAAAGGTTTCTACTGTTAAAATAAAGAAGTGCTCCTAATAAGTAAACTATAGACTTGTCAATGGCAAATGAATTTGTAATTAATGAAAGAGAAACAGGTACCCACAGAAAAGCCTTGTCTATTGTGGGGGCTTCCAGATGTACACCTTGTATTACTTTGTTTTCTTAATCATTGCAATAAATATTTCATTTCATTATTTAATTTCATTAGTTATCGTTGACTTATGTATGTAAAACCCGAAACTTGAGTAACAATAAGGAATTCCGTAAATAATCAAACATCAATTTAAATGAAATCATCCAATCAGCCGCCATAACTCCAGCCCTTGACACACATTCATATAAAATAACGTCACGGACGCTGATATCATGTTAATGAAATCCGGTGCTCAACGGGAATTAATGTAATGACGTCACAAAATCGCAAATTACTACGATTGGTTTTAATGACATCTCATTCGAAATTCAAAAAATATCGCTCTTATTTCGAAGCGGAAAATTTAAAAAGAGAATTCAGTTTTTTAGCTTCTGATCCTTAAAGAATTAAATGAATCGTTACATATGTTAAATGTAACTTCATATAATATTTATTTATTGTTTCTCGACGTATTATGAACTAAAGCTAAAGAAAAATACTATGTATTTTTAATAGCTCTTTAAAATTAACGTACAATAAAAAAATTACGTTGCAATTAAAAAAGCAAAGCGTTTGTAAAAATTTATTTTTGGCAACTTTTTCAATTTAACATCCCAAAATAAACACTCATTGCGCTGTTTTTCGACGGAAAGTGTTTGTTACGTATATTTTTCGTTACTGCATATCAAATGTACACGCGAAATGAAATTTATTAATAACTGAATTTATGAAATATTTAGTTCTTAAAATTATCAATGCAGTTCGTTTTATGTTTTATTAATCAAGTAATACTTAAACGCTATGTACTTTGGCGTTAAAACTAACTGCAAATTAGTAATTATGTAGTAAAATCGTGTGACATTTTCTAAGTAATAATAATTGGAAACTCGAATAAAGGAAAATTATAAAGAAGAATTATATTGGATTAAAGGAACTATATGAGACGTGGTAAGTTATCTCAAAGCCGTCTTGTTAGCCGCCACAACAGCATTGCTGTCAGATGTATTCCGGGCGAACAACGCTACACCATCTACGGTCTCATTGGCACTTAACATCAAGTGAAACCGAAGCCGTGATAGCCCATAAGCGATAACAAAAAGATAGTTTGCTCAACTCCCCTATTCTAAATCGCTTATCTTACGACTAAAACACGATCTCAAATTGGTCTCTGCTACAGAGGCTCCTCTAGTGAGGGAATCATTCTTAACACTAGGTTTACGGATACTTTTTCATAGTT
>DWQX01003182.1:0-18755 GCA_018245475.1 Pharmacophagus antenor
TTTTTTTTACAACTAAGAGACAAACGGGACGTTCAACACACGAGTAAAAATCGGATATATAATAGTCCAAAACAGTATAAAAGTTACCTTTCATTTTGGAACAGAGAGTTTGCAAACAAATTCGCTAAGAAACTGTTTAGTTTATAGTTTTGTGTTTTTAGTTTATGTTTAACTAATATTAATTTGTAGTTGTGTCTAAGTCATTCCTATAAATGTCGACTCTTTGATTATTGTGACGATAACTAGAAATATTTTTGGTAGTCTACGGACAAAATTACTGGCGGATATAGCATTACCTTAAGAGAGACCTGAGCTAGTTCACTACATAAACTTGTTAAACTGTATTCTAAAAGTCATTTCGATTAAGTCATCAGTGATCGAAACTCGGATATCTACCTATCGGTTTTATTATATCACATTGCGTCCACATAATCAATTCGGCAAATCGTGCGCATAACCGCATTTGTGTTCCGCGTCGCAAAAACGTATATCGCGATATCGCGTTCGACCAGTGACCAGAGACTAGTGACTAGTAAGTTTTTGTTGGAACTGCTGCGTGCATTTTTATATATTTATAAGCGATGACATAACGATCGCCATATAGGTAACACCGGGAAAAACATTGCCGTTGACGGCGTTCGCATCTTCTGATCGTATCGTTGAACAACATTCTCAGCTCGTCTTGAACGGATTAACAACTTTAGTGTTTTTAAACTTGCGGAATTTATTGTTTTGTATCGCTAATCGTTTTAAAGTGAGCTACGTTAAATCTAATCTCGCTGTTATTCAACGATATTGAAATGTTATTGCTAAATCTCTAGGAGAAAGTGCACTTACGTCATCTCTTTGAACGTTTTTTTTAATTGTTTAATAAGTTGAATAAAAATTTACCAAACGCTAATGGTTGTTATTGCTGACAGCTCTATGAAATTTGGTAGAGCAGCGAGTGTAACATTTCGTCGTCAACTATGGCTTGGTATTGGTCATTGATTAGCTTAATAGTATCAATAGCTTCAATAAATTAAAATCCGGATCCACTGAACCTTTAATTATCGCCAAAACATGAACGAAAGGTTACTTAATTCGTCTATGCAGTAATAACGCGTCTGTTGACTTTTTAAAAAAGACAAACAATTATTATAATACTTTTTCGAATGGGGATTTTTACAATGTAACGAATTTCAATACAAACTACTTATACTTAAATTTAATACCTACTAGCGATGATGCTTTTACTTTTAAGCCATTAATTAAAAAAAAACAAATTGAAAATAAGCAACAATAGCACATTAAGATATAAGGACTTGTACATTTTACGAGTAGGAGGTTTAATTGTTATTAGAACCGCTAAACAATTGATAGGTGATCGTTGTTTGCGGTTCCGTAGAAATAACAGAGGCAAATCGATTTTCTCAATCAAGTTCAGTCCGGAACGGCTCCGAGCGACCGCTCTGCGCACTTCCGCGCCGGCGGCCGCGGGCCCGATTGTTTCGTCATTGTCACTTGCGCGGCGCCGCGATCACGGCGACTCGGCTGCGCTCCGCGATGTGCCAACATTTCCGAATCCAAATGACTCACGCGATGTTGGGTGACGCTAACTTCCTTTGTTGATTAATTTGTAACATAAACATGTTAATCACCAACTATTATGCCTTTCGTCACATTATAGACATACATTAACGATATACATGACAAATAACCATTAAATGCATGATCTCTCCATTTGTCTATAATTCAATTTATTGTAGCTATGTGTTGAAAAAAAAACTTAATATTACTTTTGACGCGAATATATAATTTATTTATTAACTTAACCTACATCCAATGTAAGGCGTAAAATACAGTAGCTTTGACCTAGGGGAGCAGATTTGAAAAATCATTATTGTACCACTATTCTAAATCAATTATTCCTGTGACCACGGAATCGCACCGGTGACCTCCACGTTAAAAGCAAATTGCCCCTCTACAACATTGCGCCGCGGAGGCAGTGAAAACACAGATATTCCTTTCATCATCCTTTATCTCTCTGTTCCTGCCGTCTGAATGAAAAGTTCGTTGTATCCCCTTTAATCTTCCCCCAACCCTCATTCATGTTGAATTAAGATTGGGGATTGGAGAGTGCGTCTACCGAGCGTTTGTACCTTGTAATGAGTTGTCTAGGAACGCGAAAGGGTCGCTCCAGTCTGGCGCAGGCTTGCGTCTCATGCCTCCTGGCGGAGTGCATTCTCCGCATGAAATTGCCTCGTTAGCTTCACAGTTTATTTTAGCGTGCATTGCAGTTGGGACCGTGTAATTACACCGACTCTACCCACTAAACGACATGTTATTGGTGTCGTTAGAAAAGTGTTACTAATGGCGAGAGTTAAACGCGTTGACAATTTCATGGGATACAAGAAGAATTACAACGAGCTTAATTATTAGTATAAAATTTTGTAGATAAATATGAATTGCCTGCCACAGTTGTTGTATAACGTAAGTCTTTTTAGGGTTCTGTTACCAAACGATAACAAACGGAACCCTACGTCTCTCTATGGGTTCTATCGTATGAACCGTAATAAGTAAAAAACAAAGAGGTTGAAATTTTCAAAGATTGTGTAATCCTGTTGCCGCTACAATAAATACTTCTCAATAAAGAATATAAACAATACAAGATACTTTATTTTATTGGCGTTCATATACTACGAAACTCTTCGCGGTGTGGGTCCGACTAACACTTGGCATTTTTTATTATTGTGTGCAAGTTTTTTTCTTCATAAAATTCAGGTGATGATAGACGTTTCTACGAAAAAAATAAATACGTTAATACTTTTTGAAGTAGGAAGATCGATGAAAGGCTTCTATCAGTGATAGATTGAAGTGTTAGTTAACCTGTCATTTCTTCTATAATATTAGTTATGTAATAATGGTATCATTTGAAATGGTCCCAAAACCGTGGACGGGTCTACTATCGCCGGGAAAGGGCCTTCAACGCTCTTCCGGCCTTATCTCAATGCCTATACAAGCGAGGCCTTGAATACGATGGTCAGGTAAATGTACAATAGGGTGAAACTTACACCTTCTCGATGCCTCGTTTGTGTCGTAAGCGGGACTAACTTGTTTTCAAGTGCACTTGTCTGTTACAACGAGGCTACCGTGTTCCGTTGCTTGCAGCTGGAGTTATTTGCTACTGTTTTATAAATTAATTGGCAGTAGACTTACTGTCTTTCGTTTAGTTTTGTTTGAAGTTTAGTATTTTTTAATTATTTTTGAATCCATAAATTGTTAAACATTCGGTTTATGTTAACGTTATGTGATCCTTGCGATCTTTTTTGTTACCGGAAGGAAAATTTTCGTAAGATACCCTGTCTTCTGGGGAGAAGGTAGATGGTAGACCTTTTGGAGGAGTCGCGGGATCTCCATTCGAAACACAACCGCGACCCGTTCAACGCTACGGTATGATGATAGCCCGTTCCGAAATCTATGCGATGCAATCTTTGAGGCTTAAGTGATCTCATCACCGATGAATGTGAACTAAATAAGAAAAGTTAGTCAGTCGTGTCAATTGAAAAATAATAAGCGGTATTGTGCAACTATTCAAACGCTAACCTTTTTTGGCGACAGCCTATGTTAACCAATCCACTACTCTCCTTTATCATAAATAAGCAACGCTCTACGGAAACTGGATATACTAGGAAGCGTGGACTTTGACGTAAAACCGCGATATGAACACGCGTTCCTAGTATTGCGGCTGAGTGAAATGCGATATACGCGCGCGTCGGATGTCGATATCGGGCGTCGGCGCGGACGTGTGGAAGCGCCTTTATGTCGCTACGTGTGTGAGCCGGCACACGCCGTTGTTGTTGGTTTATTGTACGTCGGTGAATGATGGCTGGCATTTATTTATGGCTACTTAAAACTCTGCACTTGCTGATTACTTGGAATATTGTTACAAGACTTTTTGACGCCTTTATAAGTATTCTTATTAAGTATTTATTTATAAAAAAAGGCTGTCTGGGTGAGTTACCAACTGTGAGATTTAGAGAGAATTAGTAGTGTAAAGTAAAATACTAGGTTTACGAGACATCCCGTATTAATTTATGGCTAAAGACATTCGAAAAAGCAATGCGAATCTGGCATGGTTATGATTTATCTTACGAAAAATAGCACAACAGTTACTATTAAATTAACTGATCCGTATTATGTATCACTGATGTTTGTGAATCTATAATTATCTTTCAAGCTTTTCACTCGTGTTGCTATGTAAAGTGCGTGTTACTGTAGGAACAATACATTTTACACTAGTTCCTGTACGATTTCCGTTTGCAACTTATTAAGTTCGCGGATGTTGCGACGAAAATTGATTTCAAAGCTAGTTCTATATTGTTATGATAAATAATAATTATTATCAGAAGAATGTACAATTTTGATTTGTCAATGAACAGACAATGAAAAAAAAACCTTCGCCATTTTTTTTCAATAACCATTAGGCATTAAGCGCGGCGTCCATGTTATCCCGACGCCACTCGGCTCGGCCCCTGTTTGTTTGTAAATCTTCACGTTCAGTTTGTTTTCGTAATAGTTCCGTTTTCATGGTATTTGTGCAGTGCGGCGGGCAATAGTTCGAATGTTTCGCTTTGTTTGCTACGTGGAATTTTACCTACAAACGATTAACATCTTTGTTTCATCTTTCTGAAGTACAATTCTGTTTGATTCGTTGTATTGTGTTTGTGGCTTCGGTTGTGTACACAATGTGTATACACAATTAGGGATATGCGCCGGGACTGCGATCTCCCTATTAATAAATTGTAAATGGAAATGTGCGGCTAGAAAAATACTTTTGCAATTATTCTACGAGTTCTCTCGTATTGATTTCTGTACAAAAGCATTCGTTGCCTTTTATTGTGTGGCTAGCTTACAGTACACGATCACAAATTATAGCACTTTGTTAATTCCTTTATGTTGTATTTATATTAAATAAAGTATATTAGGAATTTCAAATAAAAGTTATTTGCATTCTTAAGGAATACGTTTTTAGTTAATTTTTAAATTTAATTTTCTAAAATAAATAGTTTACTAAAATATTGGAATAAGTTTAATAATACGAAAAAATTAAAATAGCTTTGATGAATTATGCATTATACCTTTCGTTTATTTCGTAGACAATGTAAGATATAATCAATCTGACGACAACGGGCGCGCCATTCGCCGGGCGTTCAGCGCGGCGAGCTCTACAGTTAGTTGCGTGCTAATGCGCTCCTTGGTAATGGTTTACGGTTTGCAGACCGCTGTTGTAGCGACGTAATTTGTGTACGTGCAGCGATTGTGCGTTGATGACTGCGACAATATCTAGCTAATCGGCCATCTAACGTTTGCCTTCGGTCAACACTCTTTTATTTTTATTTTTTTTCATTTATTCCTATAAGAGTCAAAGGTTAATAAATGTTATAATGTCGTGACTATTTCATCTTCGACCGCGTCTAAACACGCCGAACACAATTGTAAAGAACATTACTAAAATTGTATACATTAATTAGTAATTAAACGTCCCGCCAAAACGCTCACGAACAACAAATAAATTTCACTTGTTGGTGTGAACAACATAATTAATTAAATGTATATTAAATTATTTCGCGTCATTAAATTTAGCCAAAAATAATTATCAATTATTTTGTAACGAACTCGACCCACCTTTCGATTACAAACAATCATAATATTATTAGTTAACGCGTAACATCATTTTCCCGCCAATTGTGGTTATTACATGGTCAATCGCTCTCCGACCGAAGCCGACCATTTTACGTAAAGGTGTCACTCGGTGCCCAGGACGTACTTTCACTGAATTTCACTTTGATAGAACCCACTGTTGTATCAGTGACTCATTAGACCCAATGATTTCTATGCTATTGATTTCTTTGTGCCAGTTCGTATTGTTTGAATTCGGAACGTTTATGTAGGGTGTAGTTTTTATGTTATCTATGGTTTAGAACGTTGTTTAATATTTGTTTTGTATCTGTGGGTTTTAAAATGTTCCATATTTGAATTTTGTAAATATACTTAAAGATGGTTAGTGTCTTAATAGAATTTGTTTTTATTTATTTTCGATTTAATATTTTTATTAATGAGAAACTACTATAGTGTTTCATTTATTTGACGAGAGTTAATTTATGTCATTTGATGTTGTTAACATAATTTGAACAACAATAGCATTAAAGACTGATTATGGTTTTTTACGTCCTAAACAAAATAATTTTTTATATAGTTTGCGATAAAGATTGGATAAGACAGTTTTGTTTCTGTTCCTTTTTTAAAGTTTATTGAATCGTCGTTTTCCATGTGCTTGCGTAGATATATTTCTATGTAGAGAATATTTTATTTATTTATTTCACTGATATTATTTCTTAACATTAGTCAAAGCGGTCTTAACGGATATTAAATATCTCTATTATTAAATACTGAGTTATTGGAAGACGGAAAACGTGCATGAAGATACGTTTGTAAGTATGAAGCAACTCGTGTAAATGCTGTCACGGTTCCACGTTGAAACCATTCGCATTGATAGGAAGTGACTGTCGTCTGTTACTTCGGTTGTAATTCAATAAATTGTGTAGTATCTTTTGTGACTGGTTGATTTTAACATTCGGAGCTCATAGATTCGATGCAAGAACATCGACACCATTAAGGCTATCTCACTGTAAGTGGCATGTGTATACTATAAAAAGTGAAACAAACTAAAAAGCTCTTAAGAAGCTTGTTAATATCGGTTGAAAACATTTGAATGCTCGTTTATTTACATAATACGTGAATTTTAGCTTTAGCAATTGTACGATTAATGGTAAAATTGATAATTTTTAACTGTTTGCCAAGCGGAAGTTCTCAATGCGATGTGTAAATATTTCTTTTCCTTTTTATTTATCAATAAGCGAGCGTACAGAGTGAGATTTATTCTTGAAAAGAGTGTATGTCTGGTAGACAAAAATTCAACCGCAATGGTGATTAATGTAGGAATTATTGTTGAAATATACGAGGCTTTGAGTAACCGATCGAAAAAAAAATTGGTAACGCTTTATGAATTCCAACAAAAGGATAACAAGCCGCGTTCGCGTTTTAACGTCGATAATACAAAAGATAAATTGAACCCATTACCGGCGGTTACGCAACCCGTCGGCTGCGCAACCGGCCCGCCGCCGCGGTACCCGCGCGCTTGCGCTTGCTAAAACCGCAGCGCGATAACCGGTGCACGGTTTAATTATTAACGGTCGGTGAGATGTTGTCGTAAGAATTAACAGGTGCCTGAGATAAATAAAACGGATACATGATTGTTCTCATGCAATCTATTTACAATAATGTACGGAATAAATCACCTACTGTAAATATTTTAACTTATAAATAAACATATATCTAATGATTTTAATTTCACTAAAGGCTGTGGCAGTACAACCACACAGCCCGGCATCCACCATTCGGGCAATATCGTGTACAACGAACACTAATTTAGAAAAACGAAAAAATGACATCGTGTAATAATGTTTCGTTACGTATTTAAATTTCACCGAAACGGCTGGACCGGTCTTAACAAATGGAGTATGTATTGTCATGTTTTGGCTAATTTGCTCTTTGATTATTTGTTGAAGTGGGATTTACACAATTATAACGACATTGAAATTATTATTCAGTTAAAACTTCCATAAGTTAACTTCACATTATTATTTCGTCACGTCAAACTACTAATTACGCAGTTATCACTAGTACTAGTCACGCTACAGTTAACCCGCCTTGACACCTTTTATCTCGAACAGTTACAATTCCCCCTACCACGTTTGTTTACGTCCGCGTCGAATCGCCTTACCGCGGCATACGTGTTGATTCTCGGAAGTGTTTTTTTTTTCGTGTATTGTTCGTTCGTAAATCGAGTTTTTTTATCGTTCGCTCGTGACCACCGATCGGTTCTCGAAAGGCAACCACCGCAGCGTTCGTTTTATGGCTTAACGGTTTCGATATAATCGTTTTGAAGAACACCGTTCTTGCTCCCCGATCGCGAAACGTTTCCTAGTGTCCGATAATCTGGTCCGTGTTTGTGGTTTAATTTTGTGAAGTTGGAGAATGTTACGTGTTAGTTAACCACTCGCGCTACGATTTAACTTCCGGTTTCCGCGCGCCACTACGCAGTGTAACACGGGGTAAGATATTATGATGTAATTGGATGTGTATCTAAAACGATACACTACCGAATTTTTATTACGGCATAATTATATATATATAATTCCAGATACTACGAAAAACTAATTTATAGTGTGTTATATTCAAATGACGTACCTACTTTGTGTAATACAGTTCTTTTATCTCTTAGGCTCAATAGGACTCTGATACTTTAAAAAGAAATCAAAAACATTAAAATTATATTTACATTTATGAATACATTTGCCTATTTTTAGTACATTACAAAAGCCCCGATTACGAGACTTAGCTGGCTAACAAAGAAATTCCCGGCGCTCGCTTTGTGAAAAGAATTTTCAGTGTTTTCAGCGTCGCGTTCAAGATAAGCAGACCGGGGGATTAGAATGTGAATCTTGCGGTTTGGGTTCAACATCTGCTTGTATTGTTATTCACTGTTGTCCGAGAAGTAAAGGAGATGGCAAACTACGTGATAAATAAAGTCCTTGTACAGAATACGGGGTGAAAACATCATTGATTTTTCTAACGTCACAAATTAATTATTTAATTATAATAAAAGTGTTAATATGTTTGACATTTCCAACATAGTTGATAAAATTTAACCACTACAAGATTTCACATAAAAATATGATATTAATCTCTCCGGCTACTTTCATCTGCATTTTATTTTATTATAAAAATATTAATTCGTATATAATAATTTTCCATAATTGAACATTTGACTAAATACAAGGAACATGCTCTGTCGACGGTTTGTTGTAACTACTTTATATCACATTTTCGTTAAACAAAAACAAAAGTTTGGACAGGAGTCGTTGCGTCAATTTATGCAACTGCCACGCCGCTTCCTAGGCTTATAAAGTGCCCGTGTCCAACGGCGACCATACTCTAATTACAACAATTGCCAAGAGTGACTTCATCGAAACATTGACCTTTTCACGGATTAGGTTAGGCGTCGTCTACTCCTAGTGTGTACCGGCGCATCCGTTATCATCCTATCACGTAGCGTAGCGTGCCACCCGTGCCGCCCGTGCCCCGACCGCCAGTCGTTCGCGAGACCCGAGCGCGTGCGGACGGTCGCATGCGCTCTGACAATTAAAATCATAATATCAGTAAGCAGCACGAATGCTTAGCGTACGGTTAAGTACAGCTGTGCTGTTTTTTGTGTGATAATAGAATTTCCGCGACCGGTCCGACTTGAATCCAATTAATGCGATGAATTACGTTCCGCAGTACACATGAATGACTCTTTGTGAGACGGTGTTCCGATCGTGTCCGGCGTATTGTTAAGTCGTTAAGGATTGCAGTGTGAAATGGCAGTAGTGTGAGGTCCGGAGTACGGGGACGTGGGTGTGAAAAGTGTCGGAATGTACGAGGTATCCTGCGTCGCCGGGAACAAAGTGGATGCTGCTTACGCGGTCAAGAGCCTGTCCAACGTGATTCCGCCGGGCATGGGGCACGCGGTGTCCGTGCAGCGCCACCACGCGCACTCGCAGTCGTACAAGCACAAGGCGGAGCCGCCGCCGCCGGTGAGCAAGCCCGACGCGCTCAAGTCGCACGTGATGAGGCTGCTGAAGCGTTCGAAGAGCCACACGCCGGCGACCCGCGCGACGGCGGAGGCGCCGCCCGACCCGCGCAACTACGACCGCAGGACCGTCTTCTCGCGGCCAGTGGCCGACGAGCAGCGCCGGCGCAGGAACTCTGCGGAGCGTCGTCGCAGCGCCGACAAGCGCGTCATGGTCACCATCGTGGACGGCCTGCCGGTGGTGGTCACCGGGCAGAGCCAGATGCCACCGCCGCCGCCACATCACCCGCCGCCCATCACGTACCATCGGCACTCGCACAGAGAGAAGGTAAGGTGTTATTTATAAGGTTACTTTACTATTAGAGTATTAAAGATTATCCTCACACATGTCAAATATAAAACATAAACACCACATTTAACACAAAAAGCTCAATAATTACAAACGTTTTTTTCCGTGCGTGGATTCAGGTCGGAATTATATACTACCCCCAGTATTGGCTGCAAATGAATCAACCGCAAAATCTTAAAAATTTGCTATCACATATCAAATCTTTGTTCGTCACACAATGTATAAGTGTATCGAACTCTTTGTGTTGTCATCCTTAATACTACATAATATTAAATTAAAAAGTGTTTATTGTTTTGATTGATAATACCGGAAACCTATAAATTGATTACTAAAACGTTAAACAATAAAATTTGGGTTTTTTATGGGTAACATATTATGTAGAACTCGTCTGGATCACGCAAGCCAGTATTTAAGTAGTTTAAATTACGCAGCTCCTCAATTAGGACCTTCTACGGTATTGAGGTCTAAAGCGAGCGGAAAGAACGTGATAATTGATGTGCAGTCATCGCTAATGGTTCTGAATAAGCTAAGTATTTTTTTTTTTCGATTGCGCATGATGCACGCAAAGGTTTAATGCATCATTGTAAATTGAATTTATAAGTATGCTCGTATATATGTACAACCTATAAGAACACGTGTATCTGTCTCATCTTGACTTGCTTTTGGAGGCGTTAAAATTGTATATAAATTATGGTTATATAGTATACGAGTATACAGTGTGGTACTCCTATACATGCCCGAATGTGCGGTACACCGCATTTAAGCAGTAAAGTGCACTAAATTTGATTAATCACAATTGTTACAGAGTTTAAACACGACTAGAAACACAAAAAAGTATAAATTACGTCATGTAGTATTATTCTTTTTTTATTTAGATGCATATATAAGAGCGCGGGCCTGCCCTGCAGTCACGTTCCTGGATACATAGTACTAAATAAACATTTTTAACGATCGCTGCTGTATAAAGTTTATGTTTTTGTTTTACATTCTTAATTTAAATTTTTGTTATATTTTTATAGTTGCTAATTAAGAATGTATAAATCTTTTGCGATTTAAAAACCTGTAGTATACATTTTTTTCGCCTTTATTTTTTTAGGTTCAGTGCCAGATGTTTTTCTTTTAGAAAAACATCATCAGGTGGTTCTAACAATAGTACACTGATGAAGTTGGTATCTTTCTACGCGATTTTGTCATTCAGCGTGAATAAGTATCAGTCACCTAATTTGCATTGATAGGTGTGCGGTGCTGCGCCATAAATGATGTTAATTACCCACCCGCCGCCGCGTTCAGGTAATGGTGTCTTACGCGCCGCGCCGCCTAAGTGTTTCATGCTAGGCTCGCCCGTTCGTAGCGGAATCGGGGATATTAATAATAATAGGTAACAATCATCACGACCACCACAATAACAATTGATTATCCTTCCGTTTGTTGCTTTTTGACAATGCTTCGCTATCAATACAACAAATTATATTTCTTACTTCAGTCATATGTAATATGTAATGTCTGTAACAGTCGTGGAAAACATTTACAGCGTACATTATACCGTATATTTACTTACGAACTAATATATATTTCAATACACTGTTGTTGTAGTAGGAGTAATTAAATTAATACTAGTATATTTAAATGTGAAGTAAGTATCCTATATTCAAAGCGCCATGTCAACCTTAACGACAATATGTAGAAAAAAAACATTAATCACTTCCTTAATATTTGTAGTGATTTATGTTACTTTTTCTATTGATAGTATTTAATATTGATAATCATTAAAAAAATCGTTCATATATCTGTAGTATCTGTATATTTTTTAACTGAAAAGTTGGATACTCTTTCTCGCGCTCCTCGCAATTGAATTTAACTGAGCAACAGGGCGACGGCGACGTAGTGATAAATTGCTTTATGCTATTATTCTCACTTTACGCTCGAAATAGGTGTGCTGTAAAATTGCTTACATCTGCAGGTAAGGCTAGATCCCCTACAATGGCAGACCTGTCACATTTCGACGTAGATTTATTACTGTAAAAGACATTTTTCCCATATAACGCTTTAAAGCACTATTTTATTAAGTTGTACACATTTTATTGATTAATAAGTTTTAAAATATACATGACGTAAATTATGAACATATATGCCATCGTCACTTACTAGACGAGTTCGTGTTTTTTTTCCTTTTATTAGTTTGTATTTAACCACAATCTCACCAGCCGCCATTGAGCTTTACTTATTTAAGTGTAAAATATTGCCTGAAACCCAGATTGATTACGGAATCGATATATGTACGGTACATGTATTAAAATACCTTTATTAATAGTTATTGGTAAATTTAATTACGTCATCATAGTAAGAATATATTATTGTTTAACATATATTATTCAATTTTAAAAATGAGTTTGGACGAGGTTGTCTTATATGAATGAGTGTTTTTCCATTCAAATTGTTTTTATAAACTTGCTTATATATGTTGCTTATTCAAGGAAACAGACAAAGTGTGCTACAAAGATTCGTAAGACATCGACCGATGCTGTGGGTATGCACAGTTAGCCCAGATGTGAAGTAATGTTACGTCACTTGTCGAGCTGCTATTACGAAATCTGTATAGGCATTGAAAGCGATAGTGCTGCACTATTTTTATGCAATTGGACGAATAAACTAATATATATACATTATATTGTGCATAGGGTTTTGTTTATTGATTTTTCATACAGTTAAATAGTAATAATATTATTTCCTGTGAATAACAGATGTCGCCATTAACCGTAAAATTGACGTCGTTATGTCGACTTTTTTTGTTTGTAAATAGTATTGGTCAGTGGATGCGGCATTGGCTCGCGGTTCACCGGATTCGCAGGCCCTGAGTCTGATCAAACTGTAAAAACCGTCAAAACTACTAACAGTGTTATCATCTACCTAATACAAGCAATTAATCGGTGTAGGTTTACTTTACATTTGTGTATAAAATTCATTAGGTCTTAACTTTCTATGTCATTGCATCCGAGAAAATTTTAATATTAATAAAATATTACATTGACACTTACTAATTAAATACCGAATGACCATTTAGACTTTTTTAAAATTTTTGCTTAAATATTCTGCTCTACAACCGTCATTTAATTAAAGTCATTTGATACTATAAGTGACTTATTTAATGCTTTTTCCCCATTGGTATACATTATGTACTTTGGGTATGGTATACATTATGTATTTTGGGTTTAATGATTCTTAGTAAGTTACTCGTATATGACAAAACTAATAGCTTTCTATTACTTTTTGTCTCAGTTGTGTATTAGTAACAGAAGCGATTGGTTCATTAGTAAGTGTAGTGTTAAGTCGTTATATGTCTTCAACGCGTCAGTAGACAAAACAAGGGCCGACGGACGGCAGCGGCCGAATGCGACTCGCTTACTCGCCGCCGGTTGCGCCTCGATCCATCATATCTTTCGCAATGGCGCATCGCGGTCGTTTGCAACTGACAAGGTCGCTCCCGGCACGTATTGCACCAAGATACCACTGGCTGCAGTACAGTTTAATGCCGCCGAGAGATGAGAGCGGGGAAGCTTTCACAAAATGCTCATTCGAAAAGACGATTTAAAATTCCTTTTTTTTTTAATAGCTATGGTATTACGGTGGTATATGGAGCACGCGATTTTAGAGTTCATTAGTTATTCAGTTCGTCTGTGTAATTTTTATCGAGATTTTAATTTACTTATTCAAAGTATCAACTTTGTTAACTACTGGCAGTATACGATTGAATAACTATATATTATTGTAGTCTAAATTGTTTTTCGTATATTCAGGGTAAGAAGAAAAAGATCACAATTTTAAATCTACTATTTGAACGTCAACCATCTCAGTGTATTTTGGATCATCATAAGTTATATTTCAGGAATTAATCCATTCCATTTTTATCAAAATTGTTAAATTTTACTGTTCTTGATATGAAAATTAATATTAAAACAAAATAATGCGTAAGGTAAAACTTTTAATGATAATGCAGCTTACATTGAGAATACATTTCCGTTTATTTTTCTCTTCTTGTTTTACTATGTGCAATTTTGTATACAACGCAAGCCATCCCGGTAAGCTAGGCGGGGTGTAATCAGCTGTGCGTTTCTGCACCGGCGTGCCCCGTGTCCGGACCGGTGCGCCCTCAAACGGATACGGTCGTCTTTGATCTCGCCCCCTGACTAATACTGTTTGGGAGCATTCAGAAATTGCTTATTAATTAAAGGTATACACAAATAAATGTAAAACTTATCAACCGTATCAGTACGTGAATGATAAGCTGTCAAGGGTAGCGATGCCCATTCGAAAAACTTGGCGTGTTGTTCCACGCAAACTCCACAACTTATGTGGCACCTATGACGAAGTACGGATTTCCGTGTTTAAAAAGCTATCTATGAATAGGTAACATGAAACTATTGAAACAGCTCATTCGTACGTAGTAGTGTATATATCGTACGTAAATAGTACATGTTCTACGTTACACCGTTATCTATGCGATCTCTTTGTATTGTTCGAGATTGTAAAGCCATGAGTGTGACGACTGGACTTGTAACAATACTGTCTTATTCATTTGTACATGTAAGGGCATACCTCCTGTGTTCGGAATGTCTGGCGGTCAGTTAGTCGGAATTCGATTGTGAGTAATAATTGTAATCACGTAAAAATGACTACGATATGGGCATATAGTTACAAGTTCAGTTTTACTTATCACGATTAGGTTTGTTAATATTTTTAATGATTTATATATAGAATGAACTCGAGGTACACATTTTCAAAAAAATAATATTAAAATCAATCGTACACGAATTCAGGCCTGATCAAACATGAAAGAATAATGAATTGAATTCACACACTCCTAGTAGTCCATTAACGCTTTCGAGGCTCACGGTACATCGTATGAACTAGTAAATGTTTTACAATATTAAAAGCTATAAATCAGGTTTAAGTTTAGTTTAATCGATATCACATAGTCCTATTGTGTTCCAGGAAAACATAACGAGTCCTGCGGTTGCGCCAACTCCTACTGCTATACGTTTTAATAATATTTGCACAGCTTACTCGAACACGCAAGTTTTTTATCTTCCAATAAAGAAACCGTCTTGAAAAATTGTTAAAAAACAAATAACTAGTAGCGGTGGAATTTTGTGTTTCGTTATCGTATGATGTAGTTCATTTATGAATGTTGTTAATACACATCAATCTATAAATTTATGCTCTTTGCTGACATGTCTCAAAAAGAATCATTAGCTCCGCGTATTCATAGAATGCGATCGGAAGACGTCAGAGCTGTGTCGGTTATTTTTGTTACATAATTGTGTCAAACGCGCTAAGCAACGCTAAAACATTTCGACAAACTAATTTACCGTTAGATAGTCTACGTAAATGGACACGTAATAGACATATTTTTATTTCAATTCAAACTTTACACGCTTCAGAAAGCCTTTTCAGTGGCGTAAACAGCGCTATTCATTCCCGACCGCTGCCGACCAACACGCGGCACATGTGAGAACGTTTAGCTCGCGGCAAGCTGCTGGCCGGCGTGCTTTTTTAAACTTTTTTTAAGTTAAAATAGTTCAGTTTAACCGCGCTTTGTATCGTTTGACATTACATAAAGTTATCGTAGTTTTGTTGTCTCTCTTTTTTAAGAACAGTCTATCACTTCATTTTAAATTGTCAGATGTCAAGTGACAATGTGGCGATAGAATTTAAAGTGTGCTCGACCAGAATACACTGGCTCTCATATGTATTACTGCTGAAAAACAACAATGCTGTTATGATGGTAGATTAACATAGAGGGTAGTAGTAGTTAGCCGGCGGGTCCGAAAAACCCTGCTATTATCTGATCTTCACTATTCATATAGTCCCAAAATGGAACCTGGGACCTCTGTGTCCAGGCAAGCGGTAAATCATTAACCAATAAACCACCACGGAAGCAGTTATTAAGTTGTAATGACAAATACGGTGAAGATAAAAAATAAAACATGATATTTATAGTAATTACCTAATGATTACTGCTTCTATAAATTAATAAAAGAAGGAATTTTCTTTATGACTGGTTTTCATCTTATAATAATAGAACAGTACAATGGTAATTTGGTGGAGATTGCAATAGCGATAGTGAATGAAAAACACAAATTATTTATAGTAAACCTGCATGTGTCTACAGATCAATGTTAATTCCGTACGGTGTCGGGCTAAAGCAAACCCAGTGTTACACAATCAGTTTGCTGCGGACATGTAAACAAACCATTTGGGGTTCTTCGAACGCCGCACGCGCGCTAATTCGAGACGCGCGCGTGTCCATCCCCGTGTATTTTTAGTTCGATGCTCGTACATTTCGTGTCAGCTTATCGGCCAATCGTTTCGTTCGTCCTTTATTCAAACTTCTTGTGAAAAATGTGGAAATGAAAATAAAAATATCAAATGGTTAATTTTCCAACTACATTGGTTTTCGTTTTCATTCATTCATTGTTCCTTAATTTAGCGTGTATTGTTTTATGTCGGAATCCCTCCCTTACAGCTAAATACTGATGATAAATACTTAAATCATATCCTTCCACCTTCCATAATATTTGCATTCAGTTTTAGTTTTTATGTAATTTTCGTGTAGTTGTGTTAGTAGGAACCATTCATTGTATGGAATATTTTCATTCTAACAGTGTATGTTTCTGTTGCTAAACTGTAGCTAATAAACATTATGAAGCAATTTAATTAACGGAGTACTGAGTAATACTTACTATGGCTATTAATTTAATTTGATGTTGTGCAAATATCAAAAGAACCACCATTTTGCTATTGACAGCATTAACTCACCTCTATGTTGTATTAGATTCAATAGATAATTAGAATTGGATTAGTAGTTGTATATTATTACTACAGGATGGCAATGCAGCAGCGCAACTGTCCGAGTGTTGCGGGCTGTCCACGCGGGATGTAGACCACTTTCGATTGCGTGAATCGCTTTTCGTTAACGTACCTGCATTATAAAAAGTACAAAAGGCCCTTATTGTAAAGAAATATTATAACACTTAAACATAAGTTTTTAATGTGTTTTGTTATTTGTAATATACGTTTAATCGTAGACAAATAACGACATAGACGTAAGCGTGACGTCACGATAATAATGGCGACGGAGAGTAAATAAGAGAAACGCGAGGCAGAAGATATTTATAGATAGCATCTCCTGGGGAACTGTTATCATCGCAATATAAGGGTTCTTATCGTTCAATACGATAACCGTTCAAGATTCTGTTTGTTGTTTACAGGAAATGTACAGTGTTCAATGTTGCACGATCAATGTACAAGTTTGTGAAAATACATTGCGGCGCTGTCTTCATCGCGTTATGTGATAGGTCTTATGCATGTTATCGAATCAGTAACGAACAGTGTTTTATCATCGTTGAAATCGAAAAGCACGGCTTTTCTACTAAAGCAATTACGTAAAATAAACTTGCTAAATGATATTTCGTACAATGTCTATATCTATATAAAGAAGTCAAGGCTTTGTGAAAAACAAAGACGTCAACCTTTAAAAGTACGAGTACGTGAATGATATAAGTATCTAATTTTTAAGACTTCAGATTGATTGGTAACAGGAGGAGGCTGCTTAGTATTAATGGCCATTTGAAATTATATTAATCGACTGTTGGTGCAGAGAAAATATTCTTACTGTACATCTCTAGGTTCGCAAATATTATTTAAATTTCTGTTGTGGTTTGGCTACTATGTACAATATATATTTATTATTAGTAGTAATTAAGACTTAACTGCTACAAGGAAGTGGCTTAATTGAAATCGTTTCACATTTTTTATTTCATCGGTATGTACACAGTATAAATTGAAGAGTAAACTGGTTACTATTCAACGTAAAGCTTACAAAAATTTCACTTATAGTTTCACAGTAGTTTTTTACAGGGCTCCGCCTGCGCTACCATTGCGGTCGCAACAATAGATTGGAAAGTCGTGTCCGATCTAGAATAAAAAACTAACAAATAGCCGACCGGTCTGTGTATCACGTCAGACCGGTTTAAGAAAAACCTAGCGGTCAAGGTACTAATGATTTATGCTTGCCTGGTACCTTACCAACTGTGCTTTCTTACTAATTAAATATGAACTATTAAAGTATTCAGGTTAATTACCGTGTTAAGCGATATACAATTCAAAATTAACGATATTTCAGCATATCTATCTCAACGTTTATCACCGTTAGAATTATAAATCTCATGGTGGCAGTGGTTATATATACCATGTTGATTCTGAAGCTTGCTTATATTGATTAATTGGCAAAGATACCGTGACTTGAAATTTTTTATTAATTTACATTTTGTTCAGAGAGTAGTTTGATCTGGAGCTTGTAAATCTTGTACGAAATACTAGAAAAATATACATTAGTACTTCTATTTTCCGTTTTTGAAAGTTTGCATATAATTATGATTCGCATTAAATGTACTTCTGACTTCCTTTTGTAGTCATGTAATTATGTTTCAGCTGTTTGGTTTAATAATATTTTATCATAAGGATATCCATTAAAGGATGTTTTTCCACCGGTTAAAACACAGCGGTGTGGCCTTCTCGATGCTTCAGAGAAGTTTGTAAGTGATCTTTGCGTATATAATGTCGCGTGATGAATGCTGTAACGATAACAATGTTAAGTATTTTATCCCCAGTATAAGAATAATTGTAGAAACTGTTTTATTACTTAAATGTGTATATATATATATATATACA
>DWQX01003183.1:0-18750 GCA_018245475.1 Pharmacophagus antenor
ATATATATATATATATATATAACAATTTTGGATTAACTAGCTACGTAATTAGTTACATCATGTATGTTTTGTCAATCCTGTCAATAGCGACAAAATTGAAACTACGAGAAACTAGCATCATGGTGCGGAATAAATGTCAGTTTGTAGAAAGCGCATTGAATTTTCTTTGCAACCGGTCGCACGCTAACTTCCGTTATACACTGTATTATTATAGTTCAGCGTTTCTCATGCAGTCATTTATTATCAAGCTTATAATCCTTTATACGTTTAATATAATGTCACTGTGTCGTCGTGAGATAAAAAACCAACGAGTATATGAAGTAATTGTTATTAATTTTTTTGTACTTTGTTATATAAGTCGACAAAACGAACCGAGCAGGGAAAAGTACCATTGTAACTAAATATTTTTTGCCACATGCATACTTAATTCATTAAATATTATTACATAATAATTGTAGTCTAAAGTTTTTCTACTACTTTATGTCGAATATTTATCTCTTGATGAATTCTATACGTCATCATAACTTATTTGTTTTGGTGATTTGATTAAATAATATTTTTATTTCCTATGATAACATATATTTTTATGCTATCGAAGACTAATTCGGCATAACATGAAATAAATTTTAATAAATATTAAAATAGATTTAACTACGTTGTTGTCAACATAGTCGTCTAATCAAAAATCAAACGGGCGGGACATGGCGTCGCTTATAGAGGACGATTAGAGGTCGTTGTGAACGACGCAACGGACAGCAATGGACGGTAAAGCCAATACTGTTTACTCTTGAGCTTTATAAAATGATACAAGTACTATTTGTTTTGTAATATTTTACTCGGTATAGTTTAATGTAGATCCACAACATACTTAGTCATAATATTATTTTTAAATAAAATATATTACTTAACAAAATTGTATCATGCCAAAAAAAATACATTTTTATAATAAATTTGTTTTAAACAAATAATTTCAACAAACAAATAGGTAATGAATAGTAGATGAAATTTTCAATAAAATTAAAAAATGCCGACTATTAAAGACATATATAAAAGGTTTTTATAATTAAAATATACATTGTAGTTGCTTTAAGAGTCGAAACTGATGTCAAAATATTACAGATGGTGGTTTATAGTATTTTAAAATAGTAAATTCTTAAGGAAGACGCGACTTTCACTTTGTGTCCAGAAATAGTGCGCAGACGCATTCAGATAACATTTAAAGATAGTTATGGCGCGGGCTTGGCACTCATATCGTTCGCTATTCCATCCTTCTGTGTTAGATTTCACACAGAAATGCTTACAATAGTTTAATAAACGCACTCTGAATATTGTATACAATTCGTTAAATTAACAAAAATAATCTGATATTATTTACGTATTTAATTTTTATTATTTTTATATTAAGTGATACGGTAATACTTATGTCGGCACATCACTTACTACTCCAAATTAAAATTTATAACAATTAGTATAAAATTATTAAGTTGATGCGAAAAATATTATTTCAAAATTGTTCTCTGTACTGACTTTCACTAATCGGAAAGATTTGATAATGATATATTACATCCTGTAATGGTTTACGGTATTATTATTATATTTTCTAATTTCATAAAAAAACTAACGAATTTACTAAATTTATATAGTAAATAACACTATTATTAAATAAAAATATCCTAACAATTAATGACACTTCACTCACTCTAATCTAAAAAAAAAACAAATAAATATGCAGTATAATGTGTATTTTAATAAATGTACACAAAATAAATTAAGAAATTTTGTATTTTTACCACATTTTACTATTTGCGAAAATTGTCGTAATAAAGGTGCAGTCGTGTTTTAATTATATTGGGAACGTCTTACATTCGTGCAGATTTTGTCCTCGTATATGGACTTTCAGGTTAGACACTAAAGATTTCAGATACTGAGGTTAAATAAATGTATCTGCTTATCAAGTCTCGTACAAGCCATATTAAGCAAATTAGAAATGAATCAGTTGCAATAACGCCGCAATGACACAACCGCAACTGAGTCTGTGGTTTATTTGTAACACGAGGGCTGCAGTAACAAAAGGATAATTTTACTTATCTATACCAAGGGCGTGCCTACAGGATAAACCCGAACATTTATATACATTTCTACAAAAAAAAATATTAATACATGAAAGGATTTTACTATTATTTTAACTTAATGGTCTTGTTTCGACTTTGTATCAATTATGATTTGTAAATTTTAGTGGATTTTATTCCATAATCGGGTATATCGCCTGTTATCTACACAAATTTAATATCAACATAAGATTGTTTTTAATTTGTGTAAATATTTACACGATACTAAAACCGGAAAATTAATATTAAAAATATTATCTGTCTGTCTGTTAGTTGCGAAAGTTCTATAAGGACACATACCAGAATAAAACTGTAATGATCTCTGTCATAAAGTGTTAAAACTACTGAACTGGTATAGTTTTCGCTTTAAACCAAAGATCCTTTTTCAAGACAAAACATAAAAAATACCTATAAACTCTAGGCGTATATGACAACAAACTAGCATTTTTTGCCAACATAAATAACACGTTCAGTTCTCCAAGCTTTAACAGTTATGCTTTAATATTCAACACAAAATGACAAATATATTAAGTTATGCATATTGCTTTGGTTAAAATGTCGCAGAATGTCATACTATAAATTATTATTTGAATTCAATGTGTCCCAACCTTATAAAACTTTATATATAATTTGATTTAAGTTTTTACACAATATGTGCAATTATTATTTATAAAAGATATTTTACAACAATTGTTAAAGATATAATTTCTCATTATAAAACAGCCTTATGCCTATTCATAAAATCAACCATTTCAATTGGCGCTGTTATCGCTATTTTGCATAATAGTTTACTATTCCACCATTATGCGTTATCTAAAGTTCATTGACCGATTACTATGAAACCTCTTATGTGATCATCTTAGAACGTAGTCACTTTTTTGTATGGTTATAGTTTATATTAGTTCATATTTGTTATTATCTAAAGGTGAATTAACAAACAAATGCAAATAATGTTAACTTTCATTATATTCAACTTAGTTTTTATTTTGAATAATAGCAGTAATAAATTCTTTTATATCAGAAACTTAAGAATCCTTATTTTAATAAATTTAATATTTATTTTCATAGCGTGTTTAAATTATAAGGTGTTTGCAATTAAAAAGACAATAATGTCTCGTTAAAATTTTTGCCTTATGTGGACTTCAAAGAAGAACTCAAGGAAATTATTAACATGAACGTAGCGGACATCTGATTGAAATAGCCTTCGTTGGATCAAACAGATTTTATTTTTGTTTGACGAACAACGGATGCGTCGAATACTTTAGCAGCATCCGATATTGTTTAATTTAATAAATATTTGTGAATATTAATAAAAGTAATTTCTGTATATATTAATTTTTATATCCATGACAGTATTATTTATTTTAAATATTGCGGTACACAAATTCATTTAAAAATAATTTTACTGTTAAAAATGTCCAAATTTATTTATATTTGTTGATTATCCGCTCACCAGCAATGTCCTAAAAATTATCTATAAAAACTGGTAGGATAAAATATAGTATCTTTGAAGTACTCTTGCACTATGCATTGCATTGTATGAACAATTGATATACGAGGAAGTAAAGATATTAATGAAACCTACACAATTCGTATCATATTTTACCAAGTTTTCTGACAGAAGCTGTTTAGTAGACAGAAATTATTAGGACCATAGACATACAAATATTATAAAAAAAAAATACAAATATTTTAAGGAACCACATAATGATAGAAGATTTGAAATAAATATATTAATTTAAAGTGACATGTAAAAGAATTTAAACAACATTTATCATATACTTCTTTATCTGACAAATTTACAGCGATGTGGTATTTCACAAAAGATTAAAATTATAGTTATACTTCTTTTCTTATTCGTATTAATTATATATATATTATAATACTTGACTTCTCACAATGAAGGCCTTTTTTTAAATAAGAATTAGCAGAGAAAGGTCAATAAACAAATTTATTTTATAAGCATGTACTTCGTAGCGACGCGTTTATATTTATATAAAAAAAATCATTGTTTATGAACATTGGTTTAGGTTATCGTATGTGCTTTCATTGTTAATTTATTTTTTCACCTTGAATATTTGTCAACCATGATAGACATTATCTGTTTATAATTTTCTGTTGATTAAAATTAAAATAATGTAAGTTACCTATTTGTTAGTTAATAATTACATAAAAATCTAAACGTCTTTGCTACGTTACAAAATAACGTATACCAGTTTGTATTAATAACCGTTCGGTTGATCTAATCGAGGGCATGTCAGTTTTGCATTCAGTGCGCGTAATGCTGAAATATGGGCGGTTTCAATCAGATCGTAAGAGTACATTATTAAACGTCACTTGAGCATTATTTACAAGTGGCAACGAATGGTGTTCTTCAGCTTGCTTAACTCCGGAGCGCTGACCGACGTTCTGATTGAATAATAACATAGTGAATAGAACTATATTTATCGGAAAGACCTTTCTGTTAATCGCCAGTTTTACATTTTACAATACATCTGTCTTCATCCTAGGGCGAATGATCATTAATATGAGTATTTTCTGCTAAACTCAGTACTCAATAGAAACGCTGTTGCACTATCACAATTTGACCTACCCATTTTTATTTCAGTCTGCTTTCATGTCCCGTATCCCATAGATAACAACTTATTTACGTCGATTGACTATTAAAGTATCAGTCATTCTTTAATCGATATTTTTGTGCGATACAAATATTTGTTTTAAGCCGTAAAATTATGTAATGATGTATATTTTGGTTGTGTCATAGTCTCAGCATAAGAACCTTTTTTTAAATCGATGAATATTTATAATTTTACTTCTAAACTTGTTGTAAAATTTATACACCCAATCATTTATAAAGTAATTTAGATGTTTTGTTTAATACGTGTTTGTATAAATATTTATGTTCATATAAATAATTATGTACATTTTACCGGAAATTGATCTTACTTCACGCGCTCTGTCGCTTTGAGATGATACGTCTCATTTAATGTAATATATAATGTTGGCATTTGTATACGTCCGACTGGTTGAAGAGTCTGTATTTGTATAAGAACAATTACTGTCTTTTAATTTTTAAATATTTGTTCTAAATTGTAATAAAGCCATGTCTTGAAAAAATCTCCATTCAGACCGAAACAAAGAATTGAACGTAATAACTTTATTTTGGAATTAACGAAGAAACTATATATTTGTATGAAATAGTTAGAAGGGGTATTAAATATATAAATGTATAATAGATTATTTTAATTGAGCGTGGCAGACAAATTGCATGCAGTTAAAACTTGAGAAATTACATGTTTGTGTATGTTATTTACCTATGCATTGATTAAAATCATAGTGAAATTTGCGTTAAAAGGAATAAGTTTCCTCAATTAATATTAATTATCCGATGTAATATTAACCTTCCGATGATTAATTTTGTTTAAAATCTTTCTGTTTTTGAAGTTTTAAGTCTTTATTCTTTTGAATTAACAAGATTTCCTCTGCAATCGGAAACAATAATTTTTCCGTAATCTAGCGACTATAAAAATAAAAACTTTCGGCAACTGTACGAGACTTTATAACGTTTGTAGAATCTTAAATTGTATGAATTTTCAAGGTTCGATCATTTTTATAAAAGTGCAATGCGAATCATGAATTTTAAAGCAAAATTAAATACAAGGGTACTCATCGTGTGATTATTACGGAATTCGTATTTACCAGATTTTCCATCTATTTTAGTGTACGAACGCCCTCGTTTGGTGACTCGTATTGTATTTGGCGCAGAGGACGGTTCACGTGACGTGACGTAAGCGATTCTTGCACTCGTACGTACTAGAAATATTTTATACTTCGAAGAAATTACTATGTTACACGAGTAAATTAACTTAAGTTATATATACTAGTGGTCACTGAGAGGTCGTAATTTATTCATTTTAAATTATATAATTCTTTTCTTTTACTGCACTTTTAAGAAATAAAATAATATCATCATTATTGTCAATGAATGGGGATGTTTATCGATCGAAACAGTATAAAAATGAAAATTATAAGCACATGTGTAAATTTTGTCATTCGTACTACTTTCTTACTTTTAGTTTAAAATATCAAATCTGAACTAAAAATTAATGTAAATGTTTTTGTTTTTTAGAACGTAAATAAAGATATGTATTTTATAGGTAATAATTTATCATGAAATTAAAACAAATGGTTGGTTTAAGTAAGTCATTAATATCTACAAACTGATGTTTAGCCTGATGCCTATTCTTAATAACTCGTATTGAGGTTGACGGAATTGTTATGATGAAATCAGCATTATTATTTATATAAAATTGTGTATCTTTGGTACAATCGTCACATCGATTTATCGTAGAATCAGAGTTTATTAATTTTAATCTCTTAATATTGGTTGAAGCTATTTTGATTATATTTTTTTAATAGGGAGTACATCACGAAATGCGTCCTATAATTTTTTTAAATTGTAATTCAGGTGTACAAAATATTTATTTAAAAGTTTTCTATCTCAAATTTTCGTCATTTCTATTTCTAGTGAAAACGAAACTTCTGTTTATGTTTCCTAACAATGGTTTGGAAGATGATGCATGAATTACAAAAAAAAATTAAGTCATAAGTCATCTAAACATATAATACGGAGGTTATTCAAAATATTTCTTAATCGTCAATACATGTAATAAAAGCTGTGAATAGACATCGATTATTCATATATATTACACGAATGTTAAAGATATTATGCGCAGCGTAACCATTATTTGCCATTAGTTACATTCACATACGAGAATATACGAACCACGTGAAAATTAAGGATATAATCAGGTGAACAAGTGTAATGAACAAACCACGTCCAGACCAAATTGTTTTCTTTTTAAATGGGAATTTAATCACATTATCACCGTGTTTATGTTTTTGCAAGTTTCGGCGAATGCTATAATTACAAACTTGATATGAAAATAGTATCATCTATGTACCTACACAGAATTATTTACCATGTTGCCTGCATAACAAAGCTTTACTCATTTCATGTATCTTAAAAGTGCTGTGTATTTTAATTCTAGTAATCACGATGTGTTTGTATATATGTATAAATATGTTTATCAGTGTAACAGAGACCGGTTATTTTTTAGTGTTACTTTAGGTAATCTACGATAAAGTCTAGTAGTCTTATTGCTGAATGCACTCAGTATTAAAATTATTAAAGAGTTTTATTATAAATACAATTTCCAGTTTTAATATTAACACATAAGAGACTGTTTTCTTTAAAACGAATATGAAGAGGCAGGTCGAGCGGGGCCATGACAACTCTGGTCCTCTCGGCCGCTATCGTTCTCCCGACTGTTGCTTCGGCTCCCAAGTCGAAGGATAACAGGGTTGTTGGTTGTCTAAGTGATAAGACGCGAGTTTTTGCAGTTAAAGTGCAAGCTTTCGCTTAAAGATCTAAAAACGGGGTGGAATACCAGGACACGTGCGTTTAAAAATTAATAGAAGGATTGGTCCTATTACAAAAGTAAATTTTTCCAGAGATTGGATGTATTGTGGAGGAATTATCTTAATAAGATTATTGATTCTAAATAATCGTTTCATGAGGGCCAAACTGAGGGTACAATCGATCTACTAATTTTTTATACGGAGATATTATTTTTACATCGGATGTGACCTCCGTGGTAACCTTGTAACTGCTTGTGAAAAGTAAAAATTTCACTTCAAAGATTTTATTTATAAAAAGGAAATTTATTTTATATAATATTTTTAATACATCTTATAATCTTCTTTAAGCAAGTGTTTATAAACACTTTATACTTTTCGACCAGAAATAAAGAATTCATTGTATAAGAATTAAAAAATACTTTAATTGTAAAAAAAAGATCGACTGGAAATAACTGTTTGCAATGAACGAAAGATGGGAATGCGGTCTTGTGAATATATTTATTATTCATTAATTTTATAATGGCTATATAATATGCTTTAATAACATATCCAATAAAGAAAATAAGAAGGAATGAATAAAACAAATAGTCAACGAATAACAAATAATAATAGTAATTTTTTTTTTGTTATGTGGAATTAAATTGACATCACCGTTAACATTTAATTATGGAATAAAGAGGGTCAATTTAAATGGCAACATCCAAGTACATATTTAAAATTAGATACATATTTTTTTGCAAAAAACCGGATGTTAGCGGGTAAGAATACGGCTTTTCTTTTTCCCTGCAGAGGCTCTGAACGGCAATCAAAATAAGAATTTCCCAGAGTTATTATAAAGTAAACCTTTAGTAAAAGATAAAGTAATGTTTGTACTGTATTAATAAAAGGGCCACTTTATATATTATGCAGATTGAATAAAAATTGTTTGTTGTACAAATTTAATGTTTGAATCCCTCTATTCTTACATTTAAATTCTATTGTTTTATGTAGAATTTTTGAAAGCTATCTTTTTATATACTACATCGCAACTGCGATGTTTATCATAACGAAGCCGGGTAATTCGCATATCTTATCTAGGTCATTCACTCTTGACATTAAACTTTGATGTCACGATAGTCATGAATAAACAGTTCAATTGTTTTAATATTTGTTGGCAGGGAGCTTAGGAAAACCACAATAACTGAATTCTATCACATTATAATCTAGTGTTCGATAGCAAATTCTATTTCCCATAGTAACTCAAACTATTCATATCACTCAAAATAACAAAAATATTCTAGAACAGGCTATCTTATATTCAACCAGTAATTTAATATATTAAGTGTTATCGAAAATTAGATTAATGCAAAAAAAATACATTTAAATTTTTTGCATTTGTTAAGGTTTTATTAGATATTTTCAAAAATAAGTTACTAAGCTATTTTTTAAAAACATTTGAGCTATTTACAAAGGGCTACAAAACTATAACACAAATGTTTCTTGTGGATAATAATGTACAATAATTTAAACTTACAAAAGTGTTTAAATTTTTCAGACTCAGATGAGTGGCGATAGTACCGGCACTGGGGCGCAGTGCGGTCTGACGTCACTGCTCCCCATGTCCTGTAGAGGACGCGCTGCAGCTTTCGCAAGAGACCTCCATTCTCGCCTGAGGAATCTTGGCGCTGGGCAAGATGACTGCGAAAACAGCTGGCTCACACGTGACTCCGCTACAACGCATAAGACTAATACCACGATGCAAAAAGACTTAGATACCTTTTACGATTTTGAACTAGAGTGCGAGAGTCCTTCCAGTCCAATAGATGAGTATGATACCCCTTTTGCGGAACGATCTGTTCCCAAAGATACAGAGCAACCATTCTATGATGTCGATTCCGACACCGTTCACAAGGAACAAAATAGATTAATGTTAAAGCAACCAGATAAAAATAAAAATGGTTTTAAATTCTCCACTGCCTTTTATATGGATTATTCACCAGTAAAACTTCAACCAGTTTTAAGAGAAAATGGCCACGCAGACAAACCTCTTTATTCGCCTATAAGTTTTGAAGGTTGTGCTCGACACAATAGTAATGATGAAATTGATTGTGCGATTCGTCCGTCTATAATTTTAGAACCTGAACGATTTGGTTCAACACTTAACCATTCAATAGTTCCTGATAGTGACTCTGAGTTTGAGTCTGCTAAAAGTGAACCATCAGAGGTTAATGATGATTTTACATTAACAGAAAATTCTTTGGAAAAAAATATCATCGAAAGCGTGGAAAACTTGTCGTTCCCAGCCGTGGATCTCATTGAAGAAGAAACTCCTGTTGATTCTACAGACATAAAAATAATGGTCGCTAATAATATTGAAGTGTCTGAAGTGATATCCGGTGAAGCTCCTGCAGATAAGGAATTATCTCCTACCTCTGAAATTGATCCTAAGTTATTAAACACACAAAGTAAAGGAGATGAAGAAACAGAAGACGATCGTCCACAACGAGTCCGTCGGTGCTCGTCCTTGAAAACTGGAAAAACACCACCCGGAACACCAGGACGTAAAAAGATCGTAAGGTTTGCTGATGTATTAGGTCTCGATTTAGCCGATGTTAAGACTTTCATGGATGAAATCCCCGTCATTCCTAAGTCCGCCTACGATGATCTCACCGGTTGCGATATGCAAAATTCTCCACCCGCCAGACCACCACCCAGATTAGGTGCTCTTACATTGGTTCCCTTGTTCCAATTACCACGCGATGTTACGGAGAAATTAGAAAAGATGCATGTATGCTTAGAAAGTGCTCGAGTTTGTGATGGAGCCCATGTTACTGTTTGTGGATCAGTGCGTGTACGAAATTTAGATTTCCATAAAACTGTTCACATTCGTTACACCATGAATAGATGGAAAACTTATACTGATTTACAAGCAACTTATGTTCAGGGTTCCTGCGATGGATACTCGGATCGCTTTCAGTTCGTTTTATATGCGCCGTGCATATCATCAGGGCAAAGATTGGAATTTGCTGTTAGATTTCAATGCAAAGGGCAGCAGTTTTGGGATAGCAATAGCGGAGCCAATTATTGCTTTGATTGTTTAGCTTTGGGTGCCACAACACCGATGTCGTCAACACCGGTAGTGCTTCATCCCACTGTGGACTGGCACCCTTCATTTTATTGACTCTCTAAGTAATGCAGTGTGTTAGCCTATTATGAGTGCGGCGATGATGTAAGACCCAAACAGGTTAGTCCGGAACTGCAATCACGTGCTCAGGCGAAAGGCTGGAGCTACCGATGATGACTAAATAAGTTATACTTTCTGCCTGTTTCGATGATCAAATGTTGAGTGAAGTAAAACTTGGTAATTAAATGAGGCTTAAAATGTAAAGCGTTTTTGTGATATAAATTAGAGTAGCTGTAGGATTTACAGAAACGAGGAATCATCTCGTTTTAAGTGCCATTTGCAATAACGATCTTTCTTTCTCTATAATTTCGTAGCATAGCATACACGAGAACGATAAAATGATATAAATACGATATAATAATGATAATCATTATCGAACAATGAAGTGTGTTTTAATTATTGGAATTTATGTACATAGAGAGGTGAATTCTGAATGATATTAATATTTTAATATTTTTTACAAACTATTAGCCGTATTATACAATTAGTTGTAAACGAAATGTATCTTAGATTATATTTTCATTACTCAAAAACAGTAGATCATATGAATATATTAATTATTGTAATTAATAATGAGAATATAATTCATTAAATATACGAAACTGAAGCTGTTAGGTTGTTAAAGTTTTCATAAAGCGCTAATAAATCTTTGTCAATATTAGTAAGGTATTAGATAAATATAAGTCCTGCACGTGTTATTGTACTAAGCAAGATTTGTGGGAATAATTTTACAGAATAGTTTTATATTGATGTTACGAAATAGATATATTTATACTTTATATTTTTATATCTATGAAATTATATCATGACATTTTTCCTGCAAAATAATTGATAATAATTGTTTAAAGAATTTGCGATTTTAATGATTCAAGAAGACTAATAGAAATTAAATTATTATTACTTTTAAGCTGGCAGATATTTATTACTTCGATTTAATTACTCTGTATGTACCTGAACCATAAAATGTGGCCATATTAATTTTATTATATACTACTGATGCGGCAAAGTGTTTCTATAGAGTTTTATTGTTATATTTTGACAACTGATTTATAATTACTCTCCTGCCCTAATAAATTTTATTCACGATATAAAGCACGCTGTTTTATTGAAACATACTTTACGTATACGTATCCATGGATGCAAATCGCAAAAAAAAATAGACGTTTGTTTTTAATATACAAAAGCAATATCACTTAAAATTAAATAAGGCTAAACATATCACAATTATTGGATATTGTTAATATAAATATGTAGATGCTTATTATAGTGACATAAAAATAAACAATAATTGACATTCAGAACCAATATCTTATCTGGGGCAGGTCTCGGGCAGGACCTTTCACAAGATAAATTTCTCTTTTATGGCCCAAACAATGATTACAGTATACTTTTCAGCAACTGAATAACACATTCAAAATGAATGCATGTTTATAAAAAAAAAAATTACATTTTTATTCCCATTGTCGTTGTAAAAGTAACACAAGACTAGAAAAATAGTATCTCATCAGGAATTTGGGGACGTACCTTTCTTTCCCACTTACACACACAGACAGCTTGAATCGATTTAGATCAGTATTTTTGTATTGTGATTATTTTAGTCTCGTGATGGTAATAAATTATTAACTCTTAAAACTACAATGACACCACATGAGTGTCGCGTTTTTACTTACTAGGCAAAAACCTTGATTTTTTTATTATTCTTATAGTTGTCAAATTTATTAGTAATGTGTGACTTGTTACAACATATATAATTTTATACATAGATGAGATGTAAAAATATTTATAAAATTGCCTAAATTATAATAATCTTAGCCTCTTATAATAAAATTTGTGACACATAATACTTAGAAAAATTCATTCATTCATTAAATTATAACATAATACGTCTAAAAATTTACATATTTCTTACAAGAATACACTTTACGTTGTTAATTAGAGAAAATTTGCTGCATTTCGCTGGACAGTCTTATCGCTTAAGTGTCAAACCACATTATTTATGTTTTTAATTATTAAAATCTGTTCGTGTCAGTTTCTTCATGACGGCTGTAGGTAAAGATATGTTAATATCAGGGTCTCTCAGGGCCCGAAGTTGCGTGTAATGGCGCTGTTTGCAGAATTCATAAAACTCTATTTCCCTTGTGAAATTTAATACTTAGAAAAATTCATTCATTCATTAAATTATAACATAATACGTCTAAAAATTTACATATTTCTTACAAGAATACACTTTACGTTGTTAATTAGAGAAAATTTGCTGCATTTCGCTGGACAGTCTTATCGCTTAAGTGTCAAACCACATTATTTATGTTTTTAATTATTAAAATCTGTTCGTGTCAGTTTCTTCATGACGGCTGTAGGTAAAGATATGTTAATATCAGGGTCTCTCAGGGCCCGAAGTTGCGTGTAAAGGCGCTGTTTGCAGAATTCATAAAACTCTATTTCCCTTGTGAAATTTTTGCGAACAAGTTGTTTTACAGCTTCAGACACTGGAGGCTTAAAGGCGTTCCGGTTGATGCGGTTGAAAATGTTCAGCTCTTCTGAAAGTTTTTAATGTTAATATTAGTTTTCATTCCATGTTGAAGATGTCAAATTTTTTGTATCGATATAAAAATATACAATAAACAATTTGGAATTATTCAAATACTATAATTTTATTTTTCCTCTAAATAATTGACTAAACATTTGGTTTGATATATGTAATTTATCAATACAATGTAAATAAATGTCTTACCCCAATAAAGATGCAAAGCACCCTGAAAAAAACGCGGTATATACCGCTCGAAAGCGAGCAATGTGGCGTTCATATCCTCCAGGACGCCGACAACAGCATACTGCTGCTCAACAACTTTTTTCGCTCGCTGAAGTGCCTCATTGCTATTGAATGGCCTGAAAAATTATGCAAATTATTTATTAAACTAAATTTAATTAGATATTTTAAGTTTTTTTGCTTGTTAATAAAACACCGACGTCGAATTTCAATTAAAAAGGGGTTAAGACAACCCACACATTTAAAAAAAGTTTTAAGCAAATCTGAAGAGCGTATATTAATATTATTACAAGAATATTGGAAAATATACAATTATTATTATGTTTCTTATTAAAATTGGTACCAAAAATTTTTATCTCTCAATACTATAAAGAACTTTCTCCAGTCACGAATAGATGGCGGGATATTTATTTCAATGTTTTCTGATATCAATAAAGGAGGGCATCACCGTATATCATTCAGTTAGAGCCCCATGACTGACACTAGAGGGCATTATTTTGTTAATAAAATAAATCATCTTGTGTAGAATAAAGGCATTATATAGTTGAATTTAAAAAAGTCATATTTGGAACTGCATCTTGAGAAATGTACTTTTATCATATAGCCATATTCGTTTTAGGTTAATGTTAAGTCTTGGCGGGGAATTCAACTTTATGGCCTTGTTTAAGTTATAATAATAATGTTCTTTCCAGGGTGCTGGAAAACATTTTTTTTTTTGTAAATTTCAATTTTATTAATAAGTACTTACGTGCATTGCGGCTCATGGCCACAGAAGAATAGCGTCTGTCGGCGGTGGTCACCGATACCCTCGTGGGTCTCGCCTTCTACGTAACGACACTCTCGATCACCGCTTAAGACACACGTCTCGAAATCCTTTAAATATTTTAATAAATAATATTTAATAATCACTGTTTACTGACATTCTTATAATTCTCTAATTATAACTTTTCTTCTATTATTTGTTACCAACATCTAAGGATGAAATATAAATTTGACTTTGCATTTAATTTCTTTCCAATTGTCTTGACGTGGTTATGCTTTGATTTTGATTTAGTGAATCTATTTCCAAACTATAGTTATTATCACTTCCTGCAAAGCTCTATCACTAATAACCCAACACAACTGCCAATAGATAAGGATAGATATTGATTTCAGATATTTAAATATTTAGACGTAAGTTTTTAATTTCAAGCTTATTTATTTTGAATATCATGTATAATGTGTAAAATATTAACACGTACATCTCAATTTTTGTTATGTGTAATTCATTTTATTTGCACCGTATTATTTTTATTCTTTCCAATCAATACATCGAAGGCACGAGTAACATGTTTTGTTCTTTCATCGCCTACCTACTCAATGTTTTATACGCTAGGAAATATCGACGATGATTAGCAAAAAACTAACGAAAGAGTTTTGCAATTGCAAACACCATTAATTTTTGTTATTAGTTGGCGCGAGCTGTCAGAAAATAGCTGGCGGCATTGGAAGCATTGGCACAGACGTCTTAGTTTCAGCTCGTTTTTTGTAATACTTCGTTATTAGAAATGGACGTCTAGATAATACATGACACTTTTGATGCCGCATTGTTTATTCATTTCCTAACAGTGATTAGGCTACTACAAGGTGAGTGCGCTTTATGATCGTAGATTACATTTTCATTTATTAAGGAGAATCCTGGTTAGACGCCAGTCTAATAATGAAATTCGTGCGATGAAGTGTTTTATTACAATGAAATCTAAGTATTTTATTGTATTCTGCAATATTGTATGGGTTAGATCTAAGTCGACTTAAAGAAGTAATGAAGATGAATAAAAATTTGATAAGAAAAAGTTAAAAGAATTCGCATTTCTCAATGCAAATAGAACTTATGACCTTTTCTACAGTTGAATGTACGCACCAGTAATTGATGAAATGATCATTAATTATCAACAGTATAAAGCAGCTCCGTTACATTCCGAAATACATTAGAAATGAATCACAAGACCATTCAACTTAATGTGTTAACTCTCGCCCTCATTTCCAATGAATTCATCCACAGAACCGACCTTAACTTCATCTCAACGTGAGACTTTTTTTTTTAATTTCGATCGCAAAACGTGACTGAGATGTTAACGTCAAATCCACTCATTGGCTATCATTGGTGACGGAAAAATGGAATATTTTTTTTGGAAACAGAAGTCCTAGCAATAAAATGACAGTTTGATTGCGGTTAGTTCCGATCACGTGCAAACTATTTAATAATGATAAATGTTTTTTGGATAAACACTCAGGAAACTTTCGTTGAGCAAATTGTTTAAACTTAGAACCAGTTTTGTGCAGCTACATCACCGTGTTTTATGTTGTTCGAAGAATTTATGGGAATATCTAGCAGAGCTCATGTTAGTAGGATAAAAACGATTAAGAGAAGATTTTTTCATTTACAAGTAAACCAGATTTTCTTCCCTTACAGTTACATCAAATTAGTTCACTTTTTAACCGTGCTCGTAATAAGTATTTGAGTACACTTAACATTTACAAAGATAGTAACATGTGTGTATTTATAAAGAATTCTCCAAAGAACTGACATAGTATCAAGAATTTGTTTACAGAGAAAAGATATACTAACTGATAAAAGCATTAAAGAAAATTAGCTCTTAATATCTAACAGAAAAGCCTTCTTACACTTCAAAAAGGTGTTATCGAATTACTTTTAATAGATATTAAATGGTTGATTAAATTGATGTATCCACTTTACACAGAGTATATTTCACGATCAATCAAACCAATTTGTCGAACGCAAAAAGGCGCGCTGCCTGTTTTTATTGCGTAAGTTGTGTTACTTTGAGCAAAAAATGTTATTCAAGTAGTAAGGTCCAGATAAATTAAACATGTTGTGTCTTTTCAAAGACTACGATATAACATATAATAAATCGTTTTTTGTATTAATTCAATCAATAATACTCACTTTGCATATTGTAATACATTATTTTGTTTTATATTTACATTATTTTTGATTTTAAAATCCGCTATCTATAATTAGTAAGGAGCACTGTGGAATGCGACACATTCAGAAAGGTGTGCTACTCCTTGAAAAGAAGTGATATTATTTAAAATGCTAACAGTAATACACAATGACAGCCTTTAATCACTGATCTAAGTGAGACTTGAACTAAAAGGTGGTTTAAAATAATGACTGTTTTAATTTTTTTTTTGCCACAAGTAAGTTAACACTTTACTTTAATTTTACATCATTTAAATTCAAAATGAGGTCGTAGATGGTAAGGCGTGTTCTCACTCAGAATATGCTGCTTTAGATTTGTAAATTTTAACCAAATTAGTAAGCCTTCGACTCTTAACTTATAATAGCGCCTATTCTATCTTTTACCATTTTTGTAGCGGTGTGGTATCAACACTACAATTATTGATGATACCGGAATACAGCTGTTGTGGAGGTAGATTAATAATATGAGGCTAGTAGCTAGTCAGGCAGCTTCGAAAATACCTTAAAATTGTTCAAACTCTAACAGTCACGTGGTTCTAGTAGCGAGCTAGGGACCTATTATATGTAAGTAAGCGGGGAAGCTCCGTCTGTGCCAACGTGGCATTAAACGTATATTTTGGATTGAGACCAGAGGTAGTATAAACCATACATGCAACGAATAATTATTTTAACAAAATTATCAATATACATGACTCAAAAACAGAATAATTTATGGCCGCATCAGACCACTATCGATCGTAGTAAATAAACGAGAAGGAAAATAAAAAATAATATTAATTTTTAGCATATATGAAATCGTGTAAAATTTATTTTAATTTTTATTATAACCATTAGAAAAAAACGCAAATTTAGTATATGTTAAAAGAAATGAAAAATAATGACGATAAATTAAGATTAGGATTCCGCATTATTCTCAAAGACAAGCCATTACTGTACAGCAAGCGGAGATGATTGTAGATTTAGTTGAAAAATGAAAATTACACTCTTTATCATTATATCGTTGTAATGTTCGTCTAAGGAGAAGGGCCCGTGATAGATGGTGAGTCGATCAATTGATGATATCAGATCCAAGTAGTCGGTGTGATACGAATAAATATCGCTGCGTGAGAGTAATGATCATTCGGAGAAATGGAACGTGGGTGCAAACAGTTATCGCATGGTATCGAAGAAATTTAAGACATTATATATATATATATTGTGTGGGATAACTTATTACTTAATTTAATAGCTTTTTCAAAATCAATTGTTAAATAATTATGTGGTAAATATTTATAAAAATAAAATAAAAATAAGGATCCGTTGTTTTAAGAATCCTTGTCGTCAGTTAAAAAATATAATGTTTTTACAGATGTATTTAATTTTGGTGATACTCTTTTAGTTGTAAATTTCAAAGTTTTTTTTTACTATTTGAATTGAACCAATTTCTGTTTAATGGTCGTCCCAAGTTAAGTATCGGGTTGATTACCTGTAAAACACCGTTATTAAAGGCACTTCCTTGTTTCCGTGAATGTAATCATAGCAGTTTATTTTATTCATGTGATCGATAAAACAAAAAATAAAATTTTAAATTTTGTTACTCCTTTTAAACATATTTTATTAAGTGTTTACCTTCTTTAGCCATGCGGGATCCGGCAAAGGCAGGTCAGGGAACGCCCTTTTCCTCTCCACGTAGTACCAGGGAGCCCTCACGTAGTAATACCACGAGATGACTCGCTCTACGGGATCACGGACTACGTTCACGTAAATTGGCGAAGGATATCCAAACCTTTAAATTGAAAATTTTCTTATTAAAAATGAAGTAATAAAGTATACAAATTGAACAAGCCTGAAATAAGTACAAAAAAAAATTTCATCATAAATCGAAGTTTATCAAGACAATCGTACAAACATTATAATATCAACTGATATGTATTCTTATTACTAAATGTGCAGGGCATAAATAAAAAAATCCTATTATTCGAATAACTAACAATAGTATTATTAATGACCACCAAATTATACTTTTCGTGTACTGAGCAAGAAGTAATGGCAGCCATATTGTTGATGTTAAGTAATAAATGTTTATTTCTGTTACTGCTCGATTTGCCGCCACATACAACATTGACAAAATGATTAATGGTTGTGGCATAGGCTTCTAACATTGAAATTGAGCAATATGTTAATAAGTTCTCTATATGCTTAAATAACATCCATGACGCTTGCGAATGCGTACCTATTAGATCGTATACACCGCCGGCCAAAAGTTTGAGACCACCTTGAAAAAATTACAATATTGAATAAAACTCCAAAAGTTAGTGCTCTACAAATT
>DWQX01003184.1:0-18748 GCA_018245475.1 Pharmacophagus antenor
TACGCAGATTTAAAATATTTTGCAAATTATAACCTGTGTACAAAGTGGTCTCAAACTTTTGGCCGGCAGTGTATAAGATGAGGCTAAACAATTGATCTCGATCTATGACGTAACAGCTACGAAATAAGGATATTTGTTTGAAGCAACTAGTACCAAACATAATAAGGATTTTGACAGTTATTTACATTAAGTTTCCACGAATTGACATAAAGTTTCCTAACAAACTGCATCTAGGTTTCGCAGCACCAAGTCACACAAAATTGACACCGAATGGAACATTTATTATGCTTACTAATACCTCGCATAATAAATTCACAACAAATATAACAAGTTTTTGATAAATATATCGTTTAAGTTCTTGAATACGTTATTGATTTCATAAAATTAATATATGAAATGTGTTAATATTAATCGCGTAAAAAGAAGCCTTACTAGTAGTTAGGTATTATTTTTGTGCTCACCCGTCGCATAGTTCACACAAAGTGATCAGGAAGAAGCGGAACTGTGGTCATTGGCGTTGTATGATAATATTTTGTGGCACGAAACATGAACCCCGCGCGATGCGCTGTTTATGCAAAAAGAAAATGCGATCTAACTTATTTATCTCTCAACAAAATATAACATACAAAAACAATTTTTCTGAGTAGTTAAACAAGGCTCTAAAATTATACCAGCGGTGGTTGATCATCTTTTACCTTAAGCCTTTAAACATTTAAAGATATAGTCGTGTACACTCAAACGTGTATCTTAAAATAAATTATTTCGACTAAATGAATTCTTAATTCTCACTTTGCTAGATGCTTTAGGCACAAAGAATCGGAATAAATCTTTTAGCTTATGACGAAGCATAACTTGCATACGAGCGTGCGTCCTATATATACTGTTTCTCTTTTAGTATTCTTTTTCCACTTTAAACATATAGATGTAACATTTTCTCTAACCACACCACGTTTCTCGCTTGCCTTGTAACACGGAGGACCTGAGTTTTTAGTGAGTTTTAGAGATTTTTAGACTAAATGAGTAGTGCAGTATGGACGCCTGACTAGCCACCACCCTCAATGTGTATCTGCCGTCATAACAGCGTTGCTGTGTTCCGACTGTGTATATAAGTGTCAATTCTAGGCGAGTCCGCTTCACCGTCTACGGCCTTATTGTCATGATGTTAACCTTCGTGTAAAATTGAGGTCAAGTCTTATTCCATTACCGATATGTAAACGGTAGTATGCTTGTAAGGCAAACGAGCTCCGGCTTTTCGGGTTGGATGGTGATAAAGTGCTCTTGTAAGCCATTCCACTAAGCACAATTCTCTTCTCTTCTTTTACAAATTACACGTTTCTTTTTTAGGTCATGGTGACATGAACCATACAATTAAAACTTTGAATACAATGAGCGCTCGATATAGAAGGCTTTTTAATTGATTAATATTTATGCAAATGCAGTTCAGAAATAAATTTTGCTGTAATGTGAGTGAGGGCATTTTTTTTTTATTTAAGAGTTTCGCAAAAATCCATCGCTACACATAATTTAATTCTTGCCCTACGGCACAGTCGGTGCGTAACGATCGTAATGTACTGTAAAATAAAACATCTCGTCGATTTATTTGATTATTAAACCTGTTGACATAAGGAGGCAAAAATTATATAAATGTATTCTGTTAACACTAGATTTACCGAACCCGTCACTTTGACGGACCAACTATAAGTAAAAAGTTCCGTATACTAATATGCCTTGACGTTTATATTTATTCATACCGCCTGTGGCAACATTGTTCCATATTGGAAAACAGAAAAAATAAGAATACAATAATGCACAAAAATGCTACAGACTTGAAAAGAAAGCCATGAAAATGTGTCGGTAAATCTAGTGATAATTATTTCGTATATTATATAAACGCTTTAACGCTCTAGACCATCGCGACTTTTAACCGGATAACCGAGGCCCTTACCGGAAGTCGCTTTCAATCCTGTCCATAACGAATCATTTACCGTAGTTGGAATTTTTCTACACGACTGATCACAAAATATTTTGTTAAATAATCGCGTCGGGCAAACTTTTTTGGACATTACGAGTACTTTTTCACATCCGCAGTTACGAGCCGCTGACATCGGCTGTATTCTTTATAATTATTCACAAATTTGCCTACCCTTGAATAATTTTCCAACACCATGAGATTACTTTATGAACATGGACTAGTTGCATAGATATAGAAACAAATCGATAACGATAGATTGATAGTTTCAGATTGCACTCCCACTCAAGAGGCGTGCCTGCAGGGCATGCCCGAGCACTTCAACGTAAAATATTAATACTTGACGTATTTTTTCCATTTATTTAGACTTTGTACCATATTTAATCTTTGTAGCAATTATGATTTATTAATTTAAGTGCAAAATATTGTTTAAATGAGATGTACCGGGCTTTCGGGCTTGTATGAGAGTACTGCCACTGCCCCCCTTACCAAATTGCATTCTTGAATTGTTATGAAATAGAAATGTACGTGGGCCCTTTTAGTACCTATCAAGTCAGAACCCAGTAATGTGTAAGGGTACCTACATAGGCGGATTATTACAAGATAACAACAAAATAATGATTATCGGATGGTTGTAAGGCCTGGCTGGCTACCACCCTCAATGTTATTATGGCATTGTTTCGGCAGTCATACATGGGAAAGCCAGAGTATTTTAGACGAGCACGTATCACGATCTACGGCCTCACTGTCACTTTACATCGTGTATCAGTTTTGAATAAGTACTACTTATAAAAAAATTAAATTGATTACTTGTACAGGTAAATTATACGCAGCGCTAGGGCGGCGTGGCGGGCGCGTGGTGGGCAGCGATCTGCAGAGCGGCTCGTCGTCATTCCGCGTGGGCGCGCTATTGCCTGTCGCCGAGAGTTTTAGGTTCGCGTTGGAGCTCCGGACGCACACCTCCGGCCTGGCCGCGCCACAGCTTGTATTCAGCCACTGGGAGGTGAGGGCGATTTGCGCGCGCAAGCAGAGCTTATCGGAATTATGTTGTTTTTTATTCAATTTCACCTGATGCTAGGTGACCATGAGACCGTAAATGGTGAAGTATTTTCGCCCAAAATACTCCTTTCACAAATATGATTGCCGGAACTCAACTGTGCTATTGTGACAGCAAATTAAATTTGAGAATTCGTTAAAATCCCACCATTATACAAACTCTACTATTCATGTGACTTGAGACCCCGAGACTTCCGTTTTACAAGGCAAGTGGTATACAACTGCTCCACGGAGACAGTGTAACGCATTACCCTTCATTATGATGGATTGTCGTTTTTATTTCCAGGTGATAGATATCGATCCATTCTGGCAACCACGTACAGAGGAAGAGTACCTCCACTGGGGTGAGAAATGGGACGGCGTAAATAGAGCTAAAGCGTACATGGACTCTGTGAGGGCTAGGAAAGGGCTCGCTACAGACAAGCAGCTCGTCCAGCACGCAGAGAAACAAAGAACCTTATCTAAAAACAAGTGACGACGCTATAGTAATCATATTAGTTTCTGATTAATTTCTCTTAGTTTTGAATTATTCCATTAAATCTTAAAAATATACTTCATTTTTGTTAGACTACAAATTGTTTCCCTACATTATAGGAAAAGATTTCAAAACCTAATTACACTGAAAATACAATACATATTTTCGTCAATTGCAATATTTAATTAATATATTTATTTTTTCTAGTTAACAAATATCTTTTAAATGCATTTTTAGTTTTTTCCTACATTAATATTATTTTGTAAAATGTTACATTAAAAAATAAAATTTTTGGCAAATCAAAGATCGCTTCGATGTAACTGAATCGATTTGCAACGTATTACGTGTACATTTAGATGATTTTGTTGTACGAATTACAACAACCAATTCAGTGGCAGTTACACTTTATAAAAGTTGTAAACCCAGAATTAACTAATTCGCTTGTACTACTAAATGCTAATTACTATATTGTTTTATTGTCCTATACAATTTAACAGGGCCCTATAATGCTGTCATCTATGTACTCCATCCCTAGATCTATTTATGCTTACTACGTAGGAAGAATAACGAAGTAACGGCGAGTTTATCACTTTACTAACGATTTTTTCGAATTAAATAGCTTCAATTAAAATAATCTAGATCCAAATAATATAGGTTTCTTCATGGAGTAATTCTAATGATGTGCAATAAATACCTTCAAAATAAAACAAGTTTTCAATATATTATATATTTATTATTTACACTACTTAACAAATAAACTATATACTATATTTACAAAAAAAAAACGTAACATGTGAAACTTTTAACTAAAAGTAACAAACCATAGCGCGTTGGGCATTAAAAATAAAACCTTTCACCAATCAATTATATGTATATGTACATTATACCGATACTTGTGAAAAATATAAAAGTATGTCGCCTATAATTAATTTATAATGTTGAATATTATGTATTGTAATTTTACTTACTTAAAAGTAAGTGGACACGCTTGCGCCTTCCGCCATCACAAATTTTAGAAAATTATGGTCATAACGACGACTTCATCGCTATCATTCCCACACACATACAAAAAATATTAATTTGTTCAATTATGTCGATGTATCAACTGCTTTATTGTAAAATAGGTTGTGTGGTGTGAACATTTTTGCTTTTTTTTGTTACCACAAAAACTGTAACCTGACTGTTAAGCTAGGTTCATTGTTCTGAACTAGTGACTGCCACTTGTTCACGCCTAAATACACATTTCAACCACCTGCATATAATAGTCATACCATTTCACCAGGCATTATATGTTGCATGCATACATATCATATAATTGCATATTAATTTTGTGTACAAATTTTTGGATTGGGACAATGAATTTTGTAAAACTCTCATGTAAAATTTTTGTAATGAAGTACATCATTTTAACTCGTTTAACATTTATGATGGGGTAATCTAGGCATTTAACATAAAAATATACGCTAAAACATAGTTTATAGAAATATGTATATGTGTATTACTGTTTTCACAGTTTTTATATTTTAATTATTTCTGCTTTCAATTAATGCATACTGATAAAGGCGAACATTGTTAAAGGCCAAAAAATTAAAATAAATAACTAAAAATCGAATAAAATTAAAGGACTACAAATATCTTTTTCTTTTTTCCATGATCGCCTTACGATTATACATTATACAAACCTCATTAGCTCTATACTCTACAATATTTCTACTAACCTACCGTTGTCTTTGGCAATATTAATTATTCGTAAATTCCATTTAAATGAATACTCGACAGCCTTGCCCATAAATTTAGATTTATTAAAACATAATTTTGGTTCCGATGGTAACTTAAGAAAAGCAAAATGGATCCCTAAACCAAGCTCACCATAACCAAGTAAATAATAAACATATACGTATTTAGATTTAATATAATCACATGGTTAATAATATTGCACTGAATAATTTTATTAACAAATGGGAATATAAATTATTATATTTTATCAACATAAAAATACCTAACAGGAGAATAAAAAGAGAGCAAAAATACGTGTTGAATCAACTCCTAAAATAATCATTGGCAAAATGGTAAGTCGGGACTAATCTGAGAAGTGAATATTATTTACTTATTTTTTTTTTATTTCTAGTGATTTAATAATTATATTCATCTGTTGGCGTTTGGCACCGACTCAAAATTCGTTACTTATTACTTTTTTACTTAGAGCAACAAGGAGAGCAGGACATTCTCTTATTTGTGAGTGATATACTTGCTTGTAACAATGCAACATTTGTTAGGATAATTCCACAGTACCTAATTATGCTTACCTCCTTCAGACATAAGATGTTAAAGTTCTTAAAGGAGACATTTTTTTTCGTCAGAAATTTCACTAGTTACAGAAGTAGTCGCTGGAGCGGCATTGGCATGAACGATCTCTTGCTGTGAATATCTTTTTACTATTTAATTTTTAGGCCATCTCACCGATGTACGAGGTACATCCTGCCGTACGTGACTACATTTGTTACTTCAGTGTTACTATATGAGGACTAGAATGGCAAACACAGTGGGGGCAATTATAGCGCTACAATAAAAATATAATTTAATTTTAAGGAAAACAAATTTGTGTTATTTTTATGATTCAATACTAAAAATAACTAAAAAATATATATTTTTCAACTTTACTACACAAAGAATATTTTTATTATTTAAACACGACTATTCAGATGCGCCGCTGCGCTCAATATATCATAACTTTAAAAATACCAACAGAGTACTACTTTAATTTAGTTGAAAAAATTATTTTCACTTATAACTTTTAACAAGTACCAGTAAGAATTTAATTAACTACGTTCTACTTGACCGCGGCTAATTGTTGGCAAGAATTTTTCAGTACATACACAATGCGTTATTCACAATTTGCTATACAAATTCTACCATTATTATGAATTTTTATTTCTTCTCTACCTTGCCTATTGCCACCTCGGCGCTCGCCCCGAGATATTACGATATAATCGGCTTGCATTGAGCAAACGCCTACGGGGAATGTTTTTTTATTCTTACTATTTATTAGCACCATAATTTAATACCGTCATTAAATCAATTCACATGTTGGCGAGCAACAGGTATAATCTTTAATTATTCTAGAGACGCGTTGAACATCATAACGACCTACAAATGGGTACAGTATCGGATTAAATTTTGTATCAGTTAATTTATCGATTTGTGCAAATATACGCCCATGTAAATAACGGTATACGCAAATAATGATTGTAATAAAAAAATAAAAAAGATTTATGTTTGAATTACTAATCTTCTAAATAGTTGACATTGTACCTATAACAACATTCAGTAACGGAATGATTCAGAATTCACTTTAAGACGTGCTAAAGTAAAGTTACATAAGTAATTATTAACAATATCTAAATACTGGGGAAAATTAATATCATCATTTAACCTACGTTGTGTTTGACACAAATACACGACTTGCCTTAAAGGCCATCCATGAACTCCCGCGGAAACTGACTTTATACAAAACCAATCACATGCACTATTACGCGCTAGACTGAAGACACGCAAAACAAAGTAATGATAAAATGTTATTAATGTCCGATTATCGGATGCAAATCTATTTTGCTGGAATCACATAAATTTCTGTACAGAACAACTGCCACTACAAATTACCTACGGGACGATATCGTGTACAAAACAAATAACTAGGACGATACAAAAAGGAACAGAGAAGCACGGTACTGAGTTCGATCCAAATCGAAAAGTCCGGAAGAAGAAAAACTTCTACACTTTTTGAGACGGTACTTGCTGTACCAACGATTACACGCATACGCTCGCAGTCATACGTATGCACGCACGCGCGCACACAGTGCGACGCATACTAACTGAAAGCCGTGTCAGCGGGCACGTCGTGCCCCATATCCGTCAGTATGACGCCGGAGAGAGCCTCTAGCGATTGTCGCACCTGCAACACGAATGCAATATATTTTTTTAATAGGATCCCCGTATTGTACAATTTATAATTCACATAAAACATACTCAATAATTCAGTTACACAAGTAGAAAAAAAGGGGTTCATGTGCGCTAGTGTGGTGAGAGAGAGGCGGGGAGGTGTGAGTGTTCCTATGCACGAGCGGAGTAAGCTCACCTTGGTGAGCAGCAGCAGGTTGGTGTTGAGGAAGGCGTGCAGCTCGTCCGCCGCGCGCCCGTGCAGCCGCGACCGCCACCGCACCAGCTCCGCGTATAGCTGCTCCCCGCTGCCGCCTCCGCTGCCCGTTGTCTGATGGCGTTTTAAACATAATAAAATTTCCACATGTTTTTACGTTATTGTATCAAATTTTATATTTTATGAATTCTTATAAAAGTAAACCACTTTAAATTTTTTGTGAGCAATGTTATTGTGTAAAGGACGTAGTAATAAATAAATACTTAAGAGATAGAAAATTAAATCTTTTGTACTATCTTTCCGCGCGAACGCAATCGCTCGCAACTCCGAAACTGGTTGGTATACATTTAGGTAGTAGTGTAAGGCGAGTACGTGGTGAGTCGCGAGGCGGTAGGCGAGCAGAGCGGCGGTGCAAGCAAGGAACGCGGCGGCAAGCGCGAGCGCGGCGCGCCAGCACTGGGGACTACGGCGCACCGCTACGCCACCCGTTAACAGTGCTGGCTGGATTACCGCCGCGCCCACCCCTCCCACACCACTCACGCCGCCCACACCACCTATTACAATATAGAAACAAAAGCCACATTAAGATCCACATTTTTCATAAAAATACATACATATATATATGTATATATTTCCGTGGCGTGCCTTTTAAGTTTTCTCTTTTGAAGAAAAAAACATTACTGGAATCGTAGAGTATTATTTATTGTTTTTCAAAGTATTGACCTCGAAATTTTATATATTTTTCCATTCGCTCGAACCAGTTGTTAAATTCCTTATTCCACTTCAAAGTCGGTATGCCCAAAATAGCCGACTTGAAAGCGTCGATTGCTTTTTCACCGGACTGGAACCTTTATCCATGAAGAGTATTTTTAAATTTTAGGAAATGTAATCATTTTAGGAATAATTTTGGGAAATTTTATACGCAAATTTCTTCTGACAAATAAGACATGTCGGATAAATACAATTTTACTTATACAATTTTATTAATATATGTAATTGCACTTAAAAGAAAATATTTTTTTTCCATTATCAGAATAACATGACTTGTAATATGACCAAATATGAAAGAAATCTTCCAACATTTGGTCACATAGAAATTGATTACAAAGTATGTACTAGAACCACAAACATATATAGCAGGTATAATAAAATCGTACAAAAGTACTGTAAGATGTTCAGCTAGATTGAGAAATACAACAACTTTTTAATAAAACAGGACAACAGCTTATACGGTAGGTAAGACAAAACTGTTCACACAGCAACTGTTGATCTGTGATGCCAATTTTGACACTGAAAACACGAACAAATTCAGCCTGCTGCATGTACATTGTTTGTGCTTACGTATACGAAAAACTCAAATTTAAACTCGATGTTCGTTACATATTTTTACATTATAAAATTTTAATTACCTATCTATCTTTTAACTTAAACTAAAATTAATACATGTTTTCGATTTATAATAGAATTTTTTGGGTGTTTTTATAAATGAAAAACGATTGCTCCTTCCGTAAATATTTGTTTCAGAACTGCACTTAATGAACCTAACCACATATATATAAAAAACACATGCGACTGGAGCCGCACTTTGTTGACCATTGGAATAGCGGATGGTCAAGAATTTCGCGTTGGGTTAGATTTCCGAACTTCGGCGATGACTTGTGACAAACAAACCGTGGTATACCACTTTACATTAACTATTTTACGATCTTAAAGCGCAATTGTTGCAACGTGATGTGATCGGTTTTCGCCATGAACGTAGCCACAATATTCTTCGAAGTACTCCGAGAGGGAACAATTTTAGTTGGCTTTGGCTCATCACGGAGAACCCAAGTTGTGGATTGCTATTAGGAATCAGGGTGGTAGGCATAAATCCAAGTTTCGTCACCAATAATAGTAATAGAAGTGAATTGTCTCCCTCGTTTGAACCTTTGGAGAGTTTTCTTACACCATCTGACGCGGGCCGAATTATGATCATCGGACAGCAAATGCGAGATCTATTGGCAAACTAGCTTTCTCACAAAAAGCTTCTCATACAAGATCTTTTGAATGGCTGTCCTTGAGACTTAACGTCTCTATTACCCGATATGTCACAAGACTATCTTCGAGTGTCAGTTGTTTCACAGCAACGATTTTTTTTCTTCAGTAAAGGCAGATTTTGGATTTCTTTCACAAGATTTGTCATTAAGACTAGAATTTCCGCGTAGGAATTCTAAATACTACCGTTCGACAGTCCGCAGACAAGGGGCTCCATCACAAAACATAGATCTTAACTCTTCGAAACATTGAATCCGAGTTAGGCCTCTCCGAAAGTTTATAGCACAAACGTTTTCCTTCGAGAGATTCATTTTTGTGCGCGACCTGACACATTCAAAACAACGCTGTGACTAAATAGTTGCATTAATCCTAATTCTTTCAATGATTTTGCAACTCTAAATTCAAACTTAGCGAGAAATATTTAAACGATAGAACTGAAAAGGCATGCCTAGTATATGTATATACATTATTAGGACATGTCCTGTATGGGAGGGAGTCTACCATGCAATGCCACCATTGCGGTGCCCAAGAGGACACGGCGGACCACACTCTTGCCGAGTGCCCAGCATGGGCAGACGACCGCGCACAACTGACCGCAGTAGTCGGTATGGACTTATCACTGCCGGCAGTTGAAGTGGCGATGCTTGGAGGCGAGAGAGAGTGAAAAGCAGTGGCAGCCTTCTGCGAGGCGATGCTGGAGCGTAAGGTGTCGGCGGAGAGAGCGCACGAGGAGGACGCCCAGGCCGACCCCATACGCCGCAAAAGGTTGAGGCGAAGGCGTAGGGACAACGCCCGTTACCTTCCCCTGTAACAGGTACCTCAGGGCGGCAGACAGTGGGGACTGTTTGCCGCTTGTTGAAGAGGTCACCGAGGTTGCAGCGGCATGTCACCTGTTCTGGCGTGCCGCCTAGCCCCGCTTCCGCCTTGGGAGCATCGAGAAGTCCGGATGCGGACGGGTCGTCATGCGGCGTTACGGAAGACGCGGATTAGCGTTCCCGTGACGCCGCGACTCGGCGACGAGGCGGAACACCGTGGTGGATTTAGTGGGTAGGACGCCCTTATTAGGGCGGGAGTCCCACACAGGCCCTTCCTTCCCCAGGGGGGCATCGCGCGTAAATGCGTTTCCATCACGTTAAAAAAAAAGGACATGTCCTGTATATCAACGATAAGATTTTTTGCTTCCTAATGGGATTTCGGCGAATTCTGGCTTTAACAGCATTAATAGACTCTTCAGTTTTAACAACACGCGGCCGCTACGATCTTTACTGGTCTTCGACAGAGGAAGTGTTGTTGTATCTGTTGATAGTACTATGTACGAACATACGGTTGATTTCAAGATTTTGAAGTGTCTGGAATATGACCGGCGGCTCTATACCCATTTTGTGCTAGGTGAATTGTACTAGTCTATATTGTACATAACTTTTCAACTGACTCCGTGGCACAGTGATTAACCCCTTGCTTTGTAACTCAGAGGTTCCAGGTTCAAATCCCGGACCACATAAATAGTGGAATCTGGATGTGGTTAATGTTTTTTCGAACTCGCCTGGCTTGCCACAACAGCATCGCTATGTTCCAGCAGTCATACCATGTGAGAGCCAGAAGTATTCTGGACGAGCACGCTCCACTAAAACAAGCGACTGACCGGCTAGAGTGGGTGCGCGCGTGGCGGCTGCGGGCTCCGCGCACGCTGAGCTGCTATCGTCCTCGGGCGAGTATTCTGACGCGTCCAACTCCACCCCGGACGCCCTCAGCACCTGCGACAAACGACCTGCGTGCGTGAACAAATCACTCAGAGATCTATTTCTACAAAATGAATCCAAACGATGTAATTTATTTATCGATTAACCCATTTCATTCATGCCGTAGATTCGATGGCGCCTCGGCAGGGATAATCGGTGTTCATGGTAGATTTCGCTAGCTTTGAGAGAAAGCAATGCAGTATTCGTTTTTGAAAAACGTTCTATAGCTGTTGATGTTCTTTCGTATAAAATGTGAATTGACACGTCTTGAAGGAGATAATATCATCGCCGACAATGGGGGCGATGATTTTAAATTTAATTTTTCATTATTCATTTATTTGTTTAAAAAATTAAGGCAAACAGGGAAACATTTGGAAACCAATTGTTGAGTTTTGGCGTTCACTCTGTGTCAGTATAATTTGTGCATATTACAAAGAAAATGACCAACTGCACGAAGTCGCTTCTAAGTTCTAGTGAGTTCTACTGTGAACAGAATGCGATGCATACTGACAGTAATGACTAACGATTGATCAATAAAAGTGATTGTACAAATGAAATTTAATAAAGAAATATACAATTATAATTTCAAATTTGTATCAACGTTGTAAGAGCGTTCTTACGTGACGTATAACAAAATAAAGATTTACCACGACTTTACTACATGCCTTTTCTATTACACGTTAGTGTGAGCAGTGGCCGCGGTTATTGGCAGTAAAAATTCTGTCGTGGGTATTTCAAAGTAGCTTTTTATTATTTCAGGAAGTTGGTGGTGGCGGCACTTAGTTGTTAGCCAGGTCAGTCATCCATGACTGACCAAACTATTCGATGGCGACAGTCTTAAGTGACTGTAAAATATGATATGATAAGATAAAACAGACTATACTTGGGTCAAAGTAGAAATGGAATGTTAAATAAGAAAGCGTCACCTAGAAACAACTGAAAGGCAGGTTTAAAAGCGCTCCAAAATTATGACTTGTTATTGAAAAATAATAACATATTTTCCAATCTTATAGGGTACATATACATTTAGTCTATATAACCAGAAGCACATATTTTAAATTTAGTAACAATTGTAAGTAAACATTTTCCAGTTTCTGACGTAAAATCATTGAGAAATAACATAATCTAAAGATGCCAACCAAAGAATTTTGATTATAAAACTTTAAACATTGGTTTTACATCTTTTCATTGACAAATTAAACATATGTTAATTACTAGGTAAATATGGAATATGAATAAATATTTAAAAGAAAGTGTTAAATATACGAAATTATTAAGCGTTAAGTTTGTTAACATAAATTGCATTTCCATTTCGGCCCAGGTCACGAAATGTCTTCCACTACTCTAGGAAGCGAACGGTCCCCCTAAGGCATTTAAACACCTGCACCGAATGAATTTCGATGTGGTAATATTTTTAAAATTAACCGTAGATGATACACTATGATCCGCGTTCGGATACTCCCTGCAGTTTTAATTACGCTGAGTTAAAATTGTTAAGCTGTTTTTAATTTTTTATATTAAACAGTGTATAAAATTTTCTGTTTAATTTTGATAAAATATGTTTATTTTTTTTTTGTGTTGCATTATGTGTTATGTTGCAGAATAAGTTTTTTTATGCAAAAATATTAAATATGCGTGTCTGCTGGTGAGTGGTGCAGATGTCATGTTTTTCGGCAAACAATGTATTAATAGCTTTATATATATTCAGTGTTTTCTTTTTGGTATCTTATAATATTTTATTTTATATATTTTAGTATCAAAGAAATTTTTTAACTATTTATTTAATGTTATTATGTCTGATAATGATTCTGTTCGTTCTGTTCATGATTCTGGTACGCAATCTTTGGTACGCTGAGCGACTTTGTGCGAAGTACACTTGACCAAAGATGGTCTCTATGCTAAAAGTGTGTCATATTAATGCAGAGCATTCGTAGCCCTTATCATAAACTGATGAAGACTTTCTGAAATGCTGAAATTCATGCTGTTCTGATATCAGTCGGTTGGCTAAAACCTGAACTTCTTTCAACTTCTTACCTCTTACCCGGCTTCTCCCTGATACGAAATGATCGTGAATGGAGTAGGGGAGGCGGTGTAGCTATATATCTTCATAGTAACTTCCCTTGCAAAATTATTGCTTCCTCCCCATCCCATAACCTCACGACTGAAGAATTTCTTTTTCTTGTAAATTGTGTAAGAGCATCAAAAGTAATCCTTTTTCAAGTACTTTTTTTGCCCTCTTTCAGTAGATTATTTCTCTAGTCTCTAAATTATTCTGGAATCTATAGGGTCGGAATACCTGAATCATGTCATCATGGATGATTTCAATACAAACCTTGTTCCCCGCTCATCTCGTAACTCAAGGTTCCTCTAAATTGTTGAAGTAGTTGGTTACATGTACTTACTTTGCAAGCTACACCACAATGTCGACGGGGAGGATACTTGGAATGATTTAATATTGACCTTAAATCTTGCTCTAATCTCTTCCCAAGGTCAGAATTTTGCACCCGGTTACACCCACCACGACCTTAACTTTTTTCCTATATTTTAAAATCTTCTAAGCCCCATCCTAAAAAATTCTTCGCTTTGCTAATACTCTAATCTTGTGCCCCTCTACAGCTCTAATGTTATTCACGCTTCCTTTTCCATCCAGGCTATCCTTAGGAAAATGCTTTTTCTTGAGATCACTACAGCTTAAAATCAGTACACGTTCAAGATGAAAGTTCGAGAACATCTAAACAAAACTGCTGACGTATTCTTTCACTTCGCTGTATTTGTAACACTTACTTTCTGTTATTTTGTTTAATGTGCATTTTTTTTCTTTTTTCTTTTCGTTATGCAATAAAAACTATTCTATTTTATTCTATTCTATGTGTATGTACTATATTCACATATCTTCTCTTATGCACGCATTGCTTTTTTTTAACAAATGTGGTTGATATTATTTATTGTTTTCAAACTACACCTACCTCATCTCTTCTCTGCATCACCCAAGGTGAATTGGGAGATAAATCCTAAGGCATTAAGTCAACTTTTCACACTTTGTGTGTAAGTAAAAAAAAAAAAAAATTGTGCGCACCGATGTGTTGTGGCAGGCCACCGGCCACAGGGTGCACGTGACAGTAAACGTGTTAAAATAGCGTGTGGGGATCGACGATGGATCTTACCTGCGCGGGCGGCGGCGCGAGTTCGGGCGCGCGCGCCGCTTTCCACACAAGCACCATCAGCTTGTAGGTGGCGTCACGTGAAAGCAGCGAGCCGAACACGTGCCGCTCGTCGCGCGTGCATACGCCCACCGCGTTCGGAATTATCCGCGCCACCTTTTCCTTGCTGATGCGAAGCACCGACGTCGTCGGAATCAACAGCTGGGTGTCGAAAGCTTTCAGTTTAGACTTTTATTTTATGGCCTAATACTTAGCCGAAATTTTTTATTGGTAATTAAGAGGGGATAATCAAAAAGTAATGATAAACGGGTATTTCTAATAAAGATAAAAATCCAAAAAAATTTTTTTTCGCTTTTTCGGTCCTTCACTACTTCTCTAGCGGAGCTACATTCATTTGAATACCAGAAGTCGGGGCGAAAACACGAAAATGGAGAAACACGAAGTGAGAAGCGTCATTAAGTAGTCTGTTTGAAAAAATGTCTACTAAAGAGATACACGCTGATTTGGTGGAGTCACTGGGGGACTCTGCTCCTTCATATTCTATGGTAGCACGCTGGTGCAGAGTTTAAGCTGGGTAGAATATCCACAGAAGATGAACATTGCGAGGGACTCCTAAACTCGTCCCTCACTGAGGAAAACGTGAAAAAAATCGAAGATATCGTATTAGCAGGCCGAAGAAGAGTAACCGTCAGACATTTAGCTGAGGTCACAGGGATCTCATATGGCAGCAACCAAAGCATTTTGACTAGGAAAATGAATATGAAGAAGGCCTTCGCGCGTTAGGTGCCGAGAGTGTTAACGGACGAACAAAAGAAAAATCCAGTTGACATTTCAAGAGCTAATCTTGCAAAATTCCAGAGTGACCAAGAAATTTTTTTATCTCGTTTTGTAACCATGGACGAAACATGGATCCATCATTTTGATCCTGAGACCAAACAACAATCGATGACTTGGAAAAGGCCATCCTCACCGACACCGACGAAGTTAAAGGTCTCGAGATCGGCAGGCAAGGTTATGGCGTCCGTTTTCTGGGACGTTTAGGGAATCATAATGGTTTATTATCTGAAAAAGGAAGCTACTATAACGGGCTCCCACTACGCTGATCAAATAAGACGACTACGAGAAGCCATAAAGGAGAAAAGACGGGACAAACTACGCGGGAAAGTCCTATTTCATTAGGTCAACACTCCTGCACACAAAGCCGAAGGTGCGATGGCTGCCATTCGAGAAGCGGGCTTCGAACTGGTCGAACACCGGCCCTATTCTCCAAATTTAGCCCCCAGCGACTTTTGTTTCCTCGGCTTAAGGAACACCTCAGGGGCCAGAAATTTGAGGATGATAGCGAGGTGATGGCTGCTGTAGAGGCATTTTGGGATAGCCAAGATAAAGATTTTTTTAAAGGGTATTTTCGGTATAGAGAAACGTTGGACTTTATGTATCGACTTGTTAGGAGACTATGTAGAAAAATAAATTAAATTTAAACTAAAATTGTTGTTTTATTATACTCATTATCATTACTTTTTGATCCCTCCTCTAATAATAATACTAGACCTCGATGATGCATTATGTTAAATGATGGACAATGTGGCCGTAGATGGCGTGCTCGCCTAGAAAATTCTGGTACTCACATGTATTTTACCGGAACACAGCAAATATTTTATAGCGACAGATTGACGTTAACGGTGGTTGCGAGGTGGTTAAGAAAAAAATCCTACCACTATCCAAACACGACTACTTATGTGGCCTTGGAATCGTACCGTAGACGTATTACAAGGCAAACGCTAATCTACAGTCGCTGAATAAATTATGTCCAAAAAATGATATCATGTTAAATAACGGTAGAACTGCCATCATTTTAAAAGCTTTTAAATTTCATGGGTAAAAAAAATATGTATTGTTATAGAATTTTATGACGCGACTTACAATGCAATAAAGGAACTGTTCAATATTCCTATTCAATTCCCATTCACCCACTTTAATTTTCATAATCAGTATGACTTTTACTTATTTATATCAAAACCTGTCAAAATTATGACTGGAAATTTCAACTGAATAATCGAAAGTGTTCGGCAGCCGTTATAATGGGTCTATTTAGCTCCAATTACGATTTAGTTCAGAACTGAAGGGTCTAACCGGTAAATCAGGGCGCAATTATAATCATAGTACCAAAGAATAATAAGGAAATCTTAACTTATATAAAGCAGTAACAACTAAGTTCGCACTAAGATAGCTGAGACTGCCTCCTTGGCGCAGTGGTTCAGCCGCTTGCCTTTTAACGCGGAGGTGCCGGGTTCGGTTCCTGGTCCACAGGAGTAGTACAGTCTGAATGGTGGTAGGGTTTTTCGAACCCGCCTGGCTAGCTACCAACCTCAATATCAATCTGCCGCCATAACAGCATTTGCTGCGTTCCGGCAGTCATGCATGTGAGAGTTGGATGTATTCTGGGCGAACACGCTTCTCCATCTACGGTCTCATTGTCACTTATCATCAGGTGAAATCGAGGCTAAGAGTAAACCCACAACCGGTAAAAAAAAAACCTCTATCCAAAGCATAATTTTTATAGTTTTGCTACCATTGTATGTATTAGGTACTGAAATATCGATCAAATGTGTTGTTTTATTAATTTTATTTTGTAATGTAATATCTGGGTGGCAATAGTGTATTGTTTTGTCAGTTAATATAGCGCCATCATAGTCATTTTTAAAAGTTTGATTCTCTAAAATAGGTTCATGTGTATAACGGTAATTAGGTGTACGAGTTTTGTATTAATTTGAGTTTTGAGGGCTAGAGACTGGTGTATTATGTTAACTATTTGATTGTCATTGCATGTAGTCTGTCTGTGTAAGTGGGGCAGGCTCCAGTTATATGCTGTATTATTTCAGATTGTGTGTTACATTTTCGGCATTTATTATTCGAGGTTGTAGGATCTTTTATATTGTTTCCTATAATTTCTTGTATTGATTACCTGGTCTTGATTTGCCAATGATAAAATCTAAATATTTGAGGAAAAATAAAATCGATTTTCAGAAACTTATTTCAAGTCTTATCAACATAAGGCTGTTCTGAATCATGTGGATGCCTTTGTCGTTTTCTTTATGATTAGTAAAAGGCGTATTGGTTTGATCTGATAAGTTGTGTGCAATTGAAGTCATTATAAACAACTGCTTAGTGGATGCTACTGTTATGGGACTTTTTAATAAAATATGCCTTTAAGTTCTTGTAGATTAATTAATCCTATACCTCCGTTTTGCTTTTTAATGTCATTCTTTCAACTGCTAATTTAGTGCGCAAGTAATTATATTTTGTGAGTGTAGTCCTAATGGTTCATTCAAGGCTAGTTATGTCAGTTTTGGTCCATTTTATGATACCGAATGAATAAGCTAGATTATATTTTTGTCTATCAAGTGGATTTTGCAAATTTGTGTCTTCGTTTAAATGCTTTGGTCAATAACTGTTTAATATTTACGTGATCTATACCTTTACCTTAACCAGATTATATCCAAAATACTTATATTGGTTCTAAGAGTGATATGACTTCATTTACTACATAGTTACCAGTTTTAATTTTTTCTGTTACTATGCTTACTCGTTTAAACTTGTCTAGCTCTAACTTCATCTTAATGTCTTCGCTCAATTCTACTGTCACTTTTACTAACTTTTGCATTTCTTTTTCCGTCTTGCGTATAGCTTTACGTCATCCATAAATATGCAAGATGCGAGATATGGGTCTGATTATCATGTTTAAAACAGTATCCAGAATTTTGTTATTAAGCCTATTTGATATTGGTCTAAGGCCAAGGCAAAACTATAAGGAACATAAGGAGTCACCTTAGTAGTTGCCTTTTTTAACTGCTATCAGTTCAGTAGTTAGAATTAAGGCTAATATTTAAATGTATTCTTGTTCCATACCAAAGCGGCATTACATTCTTCAAAAAAGTGATTACATTGGGATTTATTTAGTATATTTCCAGTATTCGTAGTATGCATGAGTGAGGTATGTTTTCAAAAGCCTTCTTATAGTAAATATAAGTGCAGTGTGTCTTTTTTTCTGAGTCACATGTTTATGTATAGTAGAATCAATAATAATCTGTTGTTTGCACCCCATGTTTCCGTGGCTAAAAATTCTACTTCCTCTGATAGTATTATATATATATATATATA
>DWQX01003185.1:0-18746 GCA_018245475.1 Pharmacophagus antenor
GTTTGCGCTGTTAGTCTTATTGACGACTATTACAGCTTCATCGAAACTGGCTCGCGAATCCGGTGATCCGCGAGTTAAATTTGGAAAGATGTGCTCTTTGTGATGTACATATATGTATCCACAAAGGAAAGGTGTATCGAAATTCCACCCCTAAGATGAGCGTGAAGGGGTTCAAATTTCGATAGAACTTAATATTATCCGCGTGGATAGAAGTCGAAATTTTGGTACACATAATGAAAGTGCAATAATTTTAATATTAGCTGTTTTAACGATAGGCTAAAAATTTGAATAAACAAAGTTACAAACACCTTTATACTGTTGATATTAGAAAAACATGTTTAATGTTTAATCACATCAGTGAATACAAAAAGCAACAATGTTTCGTTAGTTCCAAGTATATTATTCAGCATTCGCATTATAGTAATTCTTCATATATTTATTTACGTAACGATAATTGTAGATAAACGTTACTTGTCTGCTATTAACGTCGAACTATTCGAAGAGGATTTTGTTTCTATCGTTCAGACAACAGTAATTGTAAAAAATGTTTTCACAGGTGTCACAAAACATTAAAATTGAAAATTATTTACAAGTCAAATAAAATCAATGAATATAATTAAAAAAAAAATCATTGCTTTTTTAGGAAAAAATGTTAAGGAACGGGCGGTAATTCTATAGTCGGCTAAACCTAAGCTCTAATCTTATAAGAAGATATGCCAAATCGGTGAATACTGTCAGAACTACAGCAGTGAGTAGTATTTCCGTGTGGCTAACTCAGGCCACGGAGTTTTATTCGATACCAATTCGACATATATTTTCCGCTGCTACCGTAGCGTTAGAATAAATACGGGACTTCCCCACAAATAAAATTAAGGTAAGTACCACCGCGTCGCTAGTGTCTGCATTATTACCGCTATATTTTTGTAGTTAAAAGCGGACGTAGCTCGTACTATTACTGGGGAAGGAATATTCAATAACTTGCTATTATATAAACATACAAACAACATTGCGCCGAGTATTAAAATGTTGACCTCCTCCGTGGCCCAGTGGTTTACCCGCTCACCTTGTAACGCGGAGGTCCCGATACGATTCCCAAGCCATTTGCTTGCGGTCGAAATTAATAATCCTACCGTCTGCGGCAAGTTATGCCGTGGCATATGCCAACGATGTGTCAGCCTCGACTTATTATTAATGTTAATTTTTCTAATATCATCAAAAACGGAGCATCGCAAAGCTGACGACACGATAAAATATAATACAAATAAAAAGTATACGCAATAAGAAATGCGAGTGCTGATAACGAGCTCTGTGGCGCGTTCGGGAGTCCGGCGGGCGCGTGTGTTGCCAGCGTCACTGTTGGCGTCGCGCCAACTTATCTCGCCGGAACAATGTCAGCGGTGAGGCGAAATTCTCGAAAGCGTCGCAAGGTTGCGAAAAGAAGCGGAAAACTCTCAGGGTTGCCCTAGTTAAGTTTTTGTCTCTTTCCTTCGTTAGATGAACGGTTACGGTTGAAATCTTTCAATAGCTTCAAACTAGGTCCTAATACGAAATTTTATTAGTTAACAAAAACTCGACTTGAGATTCCGGAGGAGAGGTATTATGATACAAATGGTTTTACGCTGAAGAATGAAAAATATTTATTACATTTTCTGAAACATTGAAATAATGTAAATTTCCGTGCATGTTATATATAAATAAAATGTAATAACATGTTTTATCAGCGTCAAGTTTTTACAAACCATAGAAATTGTCAATTGTGTCAATTCTCATATATGAAACACTAATTTACTAAGTTGCCACATCGGCACGTGTTGATAATAAAAGCGTGTTTAAAATGTCCGTCATTCAACAATGGAACTTGTTATGAAATTAAAGATTTGATACAGTTTTAATAATAAACTAACATTACTACTGGCGCTAGAAATTACTCTGCAAGCTGAAAACATCGGCTTGTTGTACTGAAAAAATTAACTAAAATCAATTTATGCATATAAAATTCAAAGTCCTGGTTAAATAGTTGTAGTATCCTAGAGATATGAAATTTGGAAGGTGTGCTCTTTCTGATATTTTTAAAATTTGATCCCTACGAAACGGGAGAAAAGATTATTTTCTGAGTCCATGCATTCAAAAATAAGCACAAATACTAGGTGGGAATTAATCTTAACATTAAATAAAATACTACGCCTTAAGAGGTGAGCGGATGAAAAACTAATCTTATATTATAGCGTTTTATTATGTATTGGTAATCATGTTTCGAGCTGATATTTATTGTGGTGGTTCAGAAGCATGCAAATTTATTTAACCGCATGAAAGTTCTTGTCTCGATGAACCAGTAATTTCTTTTTAAACTCTCACTCAATGGAGCTCTAGACAATTTCTATTCTACGTGTTGGGGAAGCGTTGCTAGGCAATGGCAAACATCACGTATCGATTCGGAATTATCAACGATCGTGCGTGTTTTTTTTTTAGCCATTTATAGGACGCATGGGAGATTATGCTAGTAATAAGTTATATATTGTTAAACGACGAAAAGATGGAGGTTCTCTGTTTGACCTGTAAATTTTTTCATCTTATATATGGCCACACAAAAGCTTCAACTAAGTATTACGATTTTAATAATTTTTTTTTATGTTTGAAAAAGTGTATCACATCTCGAAGTTGATACAATATAAAAAGAAAAGAATGAAGTAAAAAAGAATGGTCTCCATTATTCTTTAAACGTATAGGTGGAAAGAACCACTTTCTTAGCTCTTGTGCAGTGTACATACATCACTAATGTAGTAACTAATAAAATACTGAGATAATTCCTCCCCCCCCCCTATGAACAAAAAGTTTCATAAAAAATTGAATCGCTCCTATCCACCCTTAGGGGTGGAATCACAAAAAGCCTCGTTCCTTTGTGGATACGTATACAACAAGGCACACACTCAAAATTACACGTCTTCAGGACCAGAGCTTTAGGCTGCGTCGGTTAATCAGTGATTCTGTCAGGACTTTGAATTTTATAATCATAAATGCGAAGCGTATCGCGGAACAATCGAAAAATCTTGTACTACACTTTCATGAAACTAATCTTTAATTAAAGCCAATTTTCATCATATAAAGTACGAAATAACTAAAAAGTACTAATTCATGATATTTATTTAATTTAATTTAAAACTTTGTACATATTCTGATCGGAGTAGGGTTTGTCCTACCCGCCTGCCAAGTTACAACCATCAATGTCAATGTGTTACAATAACAGCATTGCTTTATTCCAGCAGTCATACATGCGAGAGCCAGAAGTTTAGCAAGCACGCTTCACCTTATACGGCCTAAAAACGTCATTTAACGTCAATGAATTATATTTTACATCAGGTGAAATGGAGGTCAAGTTAGCCCGCAACCTACAAATCATAAAAAAGTGAACTACAGCCTTGCCTTATGTTAGTATAGGCGGTACGAACGCGACTAAACATAGACCGGACACAAATTGGATATGTGTTTGTTTTAGCTGACACGTAAATTGATTCGGCGTTTAATCAGAAACATGGAGGGTAGATTGCTTTTTTTGGACGCTCCTAATTAACTACAACAATACCTTTGTCAGTCATAATAAGGTTAAACTTTGTATGGTACGCAATTTATGAAAACCTTTACATTTTAGTATTTAGGTTAACCTGCTTTCGGGGGCAAGTCAGGGTTATGTGGGATATCAATCCACTAAAACCCCTCGGTTGTCTGCGCTAAGGAGGGCCCTCTCTTACGGAACGCACCGGTGCAGTTCTGCACTATACTTAGCCACTTACGTGAGACGGAACCTTCACCATCTTCAGCACCTACGCTGTGCTACGGCAAAGATGAGACCAATTCATGTTTGTCAACATCCTAGGGCTCGCTTAGTAGGCTATGTATCCACCGCACCATCAAAACCCGCAATCCTGAAGACGCGTTATTCGATTTTCACATCAGGGAGGGACTACCTTAGCCCTATTCTTAACAGCCCGTGACTATAAGGCCGAATTTACTAATACCTATTATATCTTATATTACGATCTAAATACTGAATCCATTTCGCAGATTTCTGGAACAACGCCAAGCAACTACAGACATTGTGGTTACTTCCGTAAAGCGTTCATAATGGCACTGATTCCTCTGTACTTTCCATTTTTGCGGTACGGGGCATTTTAGACCTTGTAACAAAACTATCATTGTGGCAGCACGAGACCATATTTTATTACTTCATGAGTTTATGGTCAAGGTTGTGACGAGGCATACAATCTCGTCATTAGTCTATTATGACGTTTGAAACACAAATAAGTGGGGATGTACTGTCAGTTTAATAAAATTTGTATTGTTTTCTTCAGTTAGTTTTTGTTTAATTTATTATGTAATAAAAAATGCAGTGCAGCTTCATTTTTAAATTTATTTCACTCTGTGCGTGTGGCACGAAAGGCCATACGAACCCACCCGCCGAATCAATAATCTTGAGCACCCTCTCCGACTGGGCTAGCGTCGCAAAGTAACCCAATATTAAGATAGATACCATAGAATTTTGGTTAAATAGTACATCTTAAAATTATTTATTTTCTATTCACTAAACCAAATTGAAGTTACTCCCTCCACACCACAAAGGAGTCTCCTTCTTAGCCATAAGTAAAACACGTACAAAGCCTCTTACATCCCGTATCGCAGTGAATGAAATAAAGAATAATATGTACTCTAAATGAAAGGGTAATGTTATGTGTTTAGATTGTCAATTATAAACCAGTTGTGGTACTGCCATACAAGTAGAAAAGCATGTATGAATGCCGGAACACAGAACTGTTATGGCGGAAGATTGACACTGACGGCGGTACCTAGCCAGACGGGTTTGAAAAACTTTATCACCATGCAGACTACACCACTCCTGTGGCCCGGAAATCAAACCGGGGACTTCCACATTACAAGGCAAACGACTAAACCACTGCGCCAAGGAGGCAGTCAAACTCAGTCGGAGGTACGCATAAAGTTTAGCATCTCTATCTTTCTAAATGAACACTCTTGCAGTAGTAGAGTGATCAATTTAGCAGTATAACCATTGTTATTAGCATTGAACTAACACTACCATAATTTCACATGTTATTAAGTGACAATGAAGTCGTAGATGGTGAAGCGTGATCGCCCAAAATACTTCTAGCTTTCATTTCTATGACTGTTAGAACACAACAACTATGTTATGTCAGCTGATGGATATTAACGGTTCACTATAACCGCCCAGACATCACTCACCACAACTGTGGCCAGTTCAGACGTTTACAATGGAGGTAACAAATACGACTCCTTAGAACACCGTAGAGCCGTACATTTAGTTCTCCATTCGTTAGCTAATTACTACAATTTGTGACGTCATAGGCAATTACGGCTTCAGAGACAGATCTAAATTGTACCATGAAATAGCAAACATTTAATCAAAACGTTCAATTGAACACAGTACAAAGAGTAACCAACTTTTACTAATTTTATGTAATGATACATTTTGTCTGAGGACTCAACTCGGCTTGGCACGGGACAAACAAATTTTAAGTGTTTAATTATCACATGAAAAAATTAAATAGTATTAACAATTGGAAAATGTATTCAGGTTCGTACTGCAGTACAGCCTAATCCTATACCGCAACGCTGATTTTCAATAAAGAACCAAGTTAATTTCGGACACAAATTTAATGGTGTGCAGATTAACATAAACAGTGGCAATGTAAAACTTAGCTTGTACTTAAATCGTAAAAATCTTATTAATCAAATATGCCAAATGGACTATATAATGTTTTAATACAACAACTTATATACGAGGTTTATCTTCCCTAAGATCGCCCGAGTATAAACCGCACTATTGATTTTCTTATACTTTTTCCTTCCGGAGGTTGTAGCTTATGAAATTACTATGATAATAAGACCTAACAACTTATTTTTTAACTCTATTTTTACTAGTCTAGCGATTATTAGTCTAGCGACTGCCTCATAGTGGCACAATCGTTACTCGATTCAGAGTGCAAAGTAGTAGTGGAATATGAATGATTGTAAGATTTTTTCAAACCTGCCTGGCTAGCTGCAACCCTTAATGTCAATGTGTCAATATAACAGCGTTTTTATGTCCCGGCAGTCATACAGTCATAAATATTCTGGATGAGCATTTCTTGCCCTTAGCCGATAAAAACACCTAATGCTCGGCTGCTTGATAGACAAACTGTCAAAGTACTCTCTTACTATACTTAATATTTCATACCATCAGTACGTGCTCATTAAAAATTGCATTTAACAGAAACCCGTAACTTGATTTCGGCACCAGGGCGTTAACCGCTAGGTTAAGCTACTAAATATCAACTTGTACAAATTTTAAATAATCTTGAAACGCCTAAAATTTCACACAGCTGCGGTGATCATTTCCGATGCCAAATCGACATTTTCTCTCGTGAAACTCTAATAATAATACCGACAACAACTGATTTCACTGACGACATCGGAAAAGGTCAAAAATCACAAAAAAAAACATTTTGTTATTATTTATAAACATAACGGTAGATCTTTTTCATAACATTTTTTTATTTTATATTAACATAAAAATAAGTTTAATGACAATATAAATTTAAATTACGAGAAAAATAAAAATTGAAAGAGTAATTGTTCTTTTTGTTTTGGTGAAAAACACGGAAGGCATTAAATAAAATGAACAGCTGAAAGTCTAGTCTTTTGAACCTTGGTAATGAATCGTGAATTTCAGTATAGAAACTGTTACATACGTACTACTTACATCATTTCTACTACGCAATGTACTCCGTTTCGGTCTCAGGAGCACATCCTTGAAATCTAATTTAACTTCATTTATAATATTAGGCATTTTCACTCAACAACACAATTTAGATTTATTAAAAATAGCAGTACACTCTTCCCGCGCGTGTTATCGACTGAGCCACAGACGCTGCAATTTTACACTATTCATAGAGGGTTGCCATGAAATGTTCTAAATTTGGCCACACGACAATAATTTAGATGAAAACTATTTCAATTTTATAAATAATACGTTTTATAAGATGAACATGAACCTAATGATTGTAATATAAAGTTTTGAGTACAATTGTAATAATAATTATTACCCCAAAATTTGATACGTTCCATATTACTGGCAATAAAAGCAATGCTGTAACGTGACGCATGACGTCACAAGGTCGAGCAAAGGTACAAAATTTGCCGAAGCAGAATAATGAAAAATAATTTTCATTAATAAATATAATTTACACGAATGATCGCTCTTTGAGAAATTATTATATAACGGAACGGTTATATAACGAAATTTTTTAAATTTGAATTATCTTCAAGTTCATCAAAAAGTTATAAACACTGCCTGTGATTTTTTTTTATAATCTACGTTTGTAGGATAATCCATTGAATTCAACGAACCATTGTCTCGTTCGATGGTGAAAGTGTGAACAATTTACATTATTTAACATATTGTATTTATCAGCTCTAAAAGTTATCACTTTTGTCTATAAAATAATAACGCTTCTGTTTGTTAAACACTGGGTGAAATACGAGTTAATGTATGCTTATTTTTAATAAGAACACTCGATGCTAAGTCACTTCAAGATAGTAAATTGAAAAGCGTTCTTTTTCTCTCATTCATCAATTACGAAACATGTTAATGGCGTGATGGTGGAAAATTAAAGAAAACTTTCGTAAAAACATTGTGTGTTGCTCCAAAATCGACCCCGATACCTCCGCATTATAGGGAAAGCGGTCAGCCACTGCTGCGTAATACCACTTTTTTATAGGTAAAGTAAGCAAACGAGCAAGCGGTTTACCTGATGGTAAGTGTTCACCGACGCTCATAGACACCCGCAACATTCTAGGAGTCGCATTAGCGTTGCCTTATTTTAAAGAAGTTATTTTGTTAAATTTTTTTAATGATATGTATGTAATGCCTATGCGATATCAGTTCAATATTCACAAGTTTCACTCGTCACCCATTTCTTTTATTTTTTAAAAAACTCTTCCTCTTTCCTTCTTCCCTCCTTCCTTTACCAGTCACATCTAAACAAATAGTAACTGATGATGAGTCGGTCTATTTTAACATAAGTAATTATGCAATATAATTTGTGTCGTCTAACGGCTAATGGTGATGCCATTAGCCGTTAGACGCCCACAGCTGGACATAGGCTTTTCCCAAGGATCTCTACACCCATCGGTCGTACCCGAACCCGACTGGCTACAACACTTAATGTCGATTTGCGGCCGTAACTAAACTATTGCTGTGTTCTGTCAGCCATACACATGAGAGACAGAAGTTCTGGGCGAGCACGCTGCATCATCAACTGCGACTTCAATATCATATAACATCTGAATAAATTGAAGTTAAATGTTTGCCCGTAACCGATAAAAAAAGATTAAAAATTGGTTCCTATTACTATTTGGTACCTTCAATCAAATAGTTACTTGCTCCTATTTTAAAAAGGAAATAGGAATATTAAAGTTGACACAATATAAAAGGGGTACACTATGTGAACGAGTATATAAAATGGCGTTTTAATTTTAGATGGCGATTATAATAGGTGAAATTACTTTGATTTATATTTGATTACATTAAAGAAAGTGTGAAGCAATTAATTCATCTAAGTTAAATAGACTTCTTTTAATTCTATAAGATTGCATTTTTTCATTTTAGTGTAATCGTTGCGAGCTCTCATAGTGAATCTTTCTTTTAGATTGAGTCAACTATAAAAAGACCATCATCATACAGTCATCGTAACGACAGAACTTTCAGCCATCCTGACGCACCCTTTTATCTCTCATCTCCTCATGACCATTATGGTTTATAGTATCAACCGTGCTTCGACATTTTTCATAGATCATTACCACGGAGAGCATTTTATCACGTAAGTACAAACGCATGTAACTTAGCTTAGCGTTCTAGTGTTATTACGAGTGGTACTCGTAACACTAATGCGGACACTTCTGTCGTGAATCGACTGTGACGTCATCCGTGACGTAATACTCGATGCACATATTTCCATTTACGACATAAAGGAAGAAGCACGAAACTGATTATGCGATCTGCGGTACCGTGTGCGTAGACGGCTGTCCAAACTTTACTGACTAATAAATAATCATTTTACCGTTTTACCGTTAGTTAGTGTATGATTTGGAACATTTTTTTTTATCGGTTATGGCCTAACACGACCTCAATTGCACGTGGTGTTAGGTGAAAATGAGTCCATAGACTGTGAAACGTGTTCGCCCAGAATACATCAGTCTCTCACATGTATGACTGCCGGAACACAGCAATGCTGTTATGGCGGATTATGATTCAGTGTGGTAGTTAGCCTAGTAGAATCGAAAAACTCTACCACCACCCAAAATTCACAAATCGTGTCGCTCGGAAACCTGACCCGAGACCTCCGCGATACAAGCAAAGCGGTAATCCATTATTGTGGTGATCACATCATTTTACAATGAGAAATTAACGCAAATAGCAGCAGAACAACAGGAACAAACCTATGTTTGGAAAAATCATTTCGTTTTGTAATAGTTGTTAAACACAGAATATTAAATTAAAAACGAAAAATTTAACATGAATTTATTAAAAAATTTGTATTTCTACTCCTTGCATATTGACAAAAGGTTACAAAATACGAGTGTAACATTTACGTCTATAGACAATTGAAAGTTTTTCTCAATTGTCAATTTCTCAATGACGTTTTTCATTTTTATTTAGTTATTGCTGTCAAATAGATCGATATTACAGACTAAGATAGATAATATATTTTTGGTTCAGCATCTATATAGATTCATATTTGATGTTCTCATCTGCAACCGGTGTTGTTTCAGCCAATTCTAATAAAAAGAAATACGCGCCTTGTTTAACTAAATCTTAATTTTATTCTTACTTATCACCGAATATAAGCCCTTATTGTAAGTGCTTGATATGTTGTTTCAAATAATAGTAAAAAACATAATGTGTGTGAATTGAAAGGAGCTAATGAAATTATTAAAGTAAGCGTATGATTTGGCTCGTCGGGGATAAAAGTCGGCCGAGTTCGATTTTGTAAAGCGCTGTTCTTGTTTCGCAATCGAATCCGGGATCTCTGTGTTAGAAGCTAGCGGATAAACCACTTTTTCACATAGACATTTAAACCGTTTTATTATCTGTATGTATATTCTGTTTTTTTTTTCATAATTTTTTATGTATATGTAACTGACACCTCATTGCTATAAGCAGGCAAATAGATTACCAGGTGAAAATGATGCACGTCTTCCCGTTTTATATATGGAGACCATTAATCATGCATCGCCCCATTCACTCGGGTCATACGGGCCGAATTGCAGTAGGGACACGCGGTCTGGCTTTGTTCAGCTCCAGATCTTCTTGTGTACACCATATACAGGATAATAACAAAAAAAAAGCACCTATCTCCCTGGTTTCTTCCTGCTCCGGCCACTGATCAATGTGCGGCATGAACACGGCCTCCTTGTAGTTGCCGAAGCCGTCGCATTCTACGTCGGAGCCCGTCCGACACTTCTCGCGGGCACAGTCTGATTTGTCGGTCGCAATGAAAAAGAATAGCAAGTAAATTCATCATTATAATTGTTTCGAAACATTTGATCCTTGTTTCTACTTCTAATTATACTGACTTGGATGGTCAAGGTTCTTATTTACTTTGAATTCGTTGGCAGTTTCTTTCATATGTCCTTTCGTACATTCCTCTTCCTCACCATTATTTGTTTTACATTTACACTATCACTATTATTAATAGTTTTACCTATTTTTATTTACACATTTTTGACTTTTCTATTTACAAATTTCTTTACTAATATTTCTTTTATCTAACTATGTTAAATACATGGATTCTATTTGTGTTATAATTTAATTATTTATTTATACTTTATACACTATAATACTAAACAAGATTATTATATGTATATACAAAACGTAGCTTAACTATACAAGAGTTCTCTTCCAGCAAACCTTAGAGTGAAGAGAAATAAAGTGTTGTTGCGGGTAAAGCAAAGTAAAAATTAATTAAAACTAAAATGAAAAGTTTATATTATACAATATACGTAAACATACATAAAATAAAATAGGATAAAATAATAAAATAAGTGAAAATACCAACAGTTTTGTCGCATAAACATGGACGCTAAATGAATAATTATATAATATAAACAAATAATCACTATTATTGTGTGGAAAAAAACATGAAGGCCGTAAAATAAAATTACAATGACACGAAGATTTTAGATATGTGACGTAAGCGAACGTGACGTATCTACTTTCAATCTTGCTAGCAGTACTTGTTATAAGACATCCGTTTATTATTACGAGACATTACTAATTTTTATTGCAACAACTGAATCAAAATCTGTACAGCCATTTGTGAACGACGCCTTAGCCCTTGATTATTAATTTCCCAACCTTTTATAGACTACCGCCTCCTTTACAAGAAAAAAAATCTATTAAATAATTAAATAAAAAAATTGTATTTTATGATATTAAATTTCTCTCATTTTCTATTCCTCTTGACTGTCATGGCCCCACTATTTCCCTTTGGATTCCCTACCGCCCTCCCATGAAAAACTTCAACGTCCACTAGGGGACGGTGCCGCTGCTGTTGGAAACCTATGCCTTAGGTAGACATGCGTCATGCTCATAATATTTTTTTTTGCATCTACCGTTAAAAAGAAGAGAGGAAATTTCGTTTCAAGTTTTTAATTCTTGTACATGGCAATGATTTTTTACTGTAATGCATTCAGACCTAACATTTTTCTTGGGGGAAAATACAAGACTCCGAAAGATGCCTTGTCTTCTGAGAACTAGCCCGTATTGGATATTTATTACTTATGAATCTAAAAGCTACATAATGCTAAGGCTACACCCTGTATCAAAGAACCGTACCGGAGCACATTTACGCCACGACGACCTCTTTTCAGAGCAGATATTATCCTCTTTCGATTCCTTTGAGCACGCTAAATTTGTATCATAATACCTTCACAGAAGGCTACAATCTTCCACGTCGAATCTCTTAGCATCACCGACAAATTTGCTGCCAAGGAAAGGTTCCGTCCGATCCGGTTTACCATAACCAGTGTTGATAATACAAGCTAACTTTAACGCGTCTCTGTGTCCATTTTAACTCCCTGTCGTGCTATTCAGTTCGTCGAAACTCGGGCCCATGCAGTAGGCATCGAAGCGCGTCGAAAAGACCGAACTAATACTTGTAAACGGTGCGAATAAGAACTGGAATGTAAACCCACGCGGTACCCGAGGTACTGTCCAACTTACATAACGTAACATTAATAGGGAAGTAAATTCTAACGCTGTTCTGTATAAATGTAATAAAATCAAAATGTCCGTTCGACGTCGTGCTGTCGTACCTGTAACGTCTCGTGACGACATCACGTGTGGTGGCGAAGCTCTTCGTGATTGTAAATTAGTCGTAGCATTGCGATTAATAGAAACGGAAATCAGCAAAACATTTTATTTTATTTTATTAAATCATGGTATTCCGCAAAGTAACGCTTGGATAAATAAATTTTATAGATATTATATCGTTTACTAATTTAGGTTTTGCCCAAGATTCTGGTCATGAATCAGATCCACCAAAAGTACGGGAATGGGGGAAGTGAATTGCTAAAACCAGCTTACCCATATATATAAAACGTACCACAATTCATGTTGGACACCTCAACACGCGGCACTTTGATGCCGTCAATCTTGCTACCATCTTCGAGTGCACAATAGCAGACGAAACGGCGACACTGAAAACAATTTTGTTAGAGTAACGAAACAAAATCGGACAAGAGAGAAATTCCTAACAAATGGTATAAGTGATGAATGTAATAACTTTTTATAATTTGTAAACAGAGCTACTACTAGTGACGTTGGGAAAAAACGTATTTTAAGATTAACAAGCGACTTCTATACGTTTATTTATATAATACTTTTGTTATTCGAATTAATGCTGTCATTTAATCATCCATTGTGCGTTTTAAGCGCAATTTTGACCACGCACAACCAACCTATGGAATCAATTGTCGTCAGCGGTATTCTGGACCGGTATTTCCAGCCTTAAAAGTCTTCAATAAAACACCCTACTTCTTCATTAAAAGTGGTGACTCCCCGAATGTTGCGGCTGTCAATAGGCGACAGAGATCACTTTCTATCATATGAACCGCTCGCAAGTTTGCCTACTGGTCCTAAAATCAAAAAGTAAATTTCACTAGTGCTAATCATTCGCTGGTATAAAATAACCAAGAATATAATGTTGGTGTAATCATATTTGGCTAAAGAAATAGGAGCTGCAGTAATAGACAGTTTTCAGGAATAGATGAGTTGCCACAAAAAAAAAATATGTTTTCCAAACGAAAATGAACTCATACTTGACCTCAATCTCGAGTGATGTTGAGTGACAATAAAGCCGTAGATAGAGATGTTATAGCGGCAGGCCAATAGCTAACAGACGACTACAAAAACTGTCACGTGTACAAGCTCCATTACGTAAAGCGAGCAAAGTCCACTCGTAAACGAATTAGGAACCTCAATGAAAGAAAATATGCAATAAGACTGCATCACAAAGGCACAATGTGGTTGTAATAATACATTACATAGAAATAAAATTTATTATAGATAAATTCCTTAGGATGTAGATGAACATTGAAGCATATAAAAATGTTAGTCCGAAATACAAATAAAACTTATTAATTATTACAGTACATCAATTATCTGGACTGGATCTAGTAATCCAAGTAATGGATAATTAACTTTAGCCGACAGTATTTTCACTTTGACACCCAGATCAACACACACTCTGAGCATTAACGACGTCATAATTTTGCGTATGACTGCTGCCAAACTATTAGTAGCTATATATAGTATCAGTTTCGATGGCCACCGTGGCGCAATGGATGTCACGTTTGCATTATAACGCGGAGGTCCCAGGTTTAATTTTCATTATACTGGAGAAGTGAAGTCGGGATGGTGATAGGGTTATTCGAACCCCCATGACTACCTTCCTCAAATTCAATCTGCCGCCATAAAAGCATTGTTGTGTTCTGGCAGTCATACATGTGGAAGCCAAAAGCATTCTTGGCGAACACGGTTCACCGCCTATGGCCTCATTATTACTTAACATCATGAAAAATCGCGGTCAAGTATTAACCCATAAACGATTAAAAAAAGTAATCTTTATTGTCGTTCACCTGTACGGGTCCGTAAAGCCACAAAGGGGTACATTGTGGCGCTTCGTAGTGCAGGTGACCCTTCTCACCGTATTTCTTTTTAAAATATTTCATCTCCTGTTTACACGGCTCTGTAATAATATTAAATTAAAAGCTTAAACGTTCGCGACGAATAAAACCTGTAAAGGGTAAAATGAAAACATATATTTTTTACAGTTATCTGCTTACTAAGGTTGTCTGGAAGAGACTGCTTTCAGTAGTAAGACCGCCTTTTGCACTGGTAACGTATTCTTTTACTTCGTTCTATTTGTAACAGTTACTTTCTTTTATTTTGTTTCATGTGTATTTTATTTTGTTTTTGTTATGCAATAAAGACTATTCTATTCTATTCTAACACTTCACTTTGATATGAACTGATGTTATGTGACAATGAGGCCGTAGATGTAAAGCGTGTTCGCCTATAATTCTTCTGGGTCTGACAGATATAACTACCGGAGCACATCAATTCTGTTATAGCTGCAGATTGACATTGAGGGTGGTATTTAGTCAACAGGGCCTACAGCCTTCCAGAATTCACTACACATGTGTACCGGAAATCGAACCCGAGATCTCTCCCCCCCGAGATCGAGGCAAGTGGTAAACCACAACGCCATGAAGGCAATAAATAACTTGTGAATAACCATGCTGAACTATAGAAATATGAGGAAACATTATTTTAACCCGCAACCAATATTAATATTTGACTGAGGTTATCCACTATATATTTTTGTATAACAAGCACTATATTTTCTTATTTCTCTGTAAAAGAAAGAGAAAACAAGCCATGAATAAGTAAAGCGGTAACTTGTCATACAATGTATTACGCATAAAGTGACATAATTACCGTACGCTTCGGCGGTCGCATGTTCCCTCTTCGCCCGATTAGTGACAGCCACCAGAGAGTGGATGTCCTGGCAGACGCCCTGCCGACACACCAGGCCATCGTCGCAGCCAGGCTCCAAGAATTCCTCTTCGATCTACAGGAAAACAATCATCAATTCATTGTACACACATAAATGTGAGAAACGAAACGCAGCCAAAGATAGCAGAAAATAGATGAATGTATAGAAAGTATGAGACGGGTGTATGGACTATTATTGATGTCTAGAGAAATAAGATGGCCGACGGTGGATGACGACTTGAAGACGTGATTTGTAAAACTAGTAAAAGATATGGAGCCCAAAAGACTGACATACCACAGTTAAGCAAAGAGTACACTAAAATTGATAAATCGTAGTTAATATAGGATCTAAACAAGACCATAAAGTTAAAATAAAGGAAAATTCACGACGTCTTAATATTTTTTTTTATGTAGATCAGTATTTAAGAGTTCGGGCTGGCCCTGTATGCACGTCCCTGTATTCAAGCGATTATAAATCTTAAAGACATAGATTTAACAACACTGTTACCATAATCATTATCATCTATAGGTAGACGTAGTAGGCTATAAGACCAGCAGTGGGCGTGTATTGGCTAATGGTGATGGTTATCAGCTACCACAGCCGCCTAGCATTATTGTGGAAACATTATTATGTGTTCCTAATTATATGACGCTATCGCCTATATAAGAGTAAAAAGACGTAATTTTAGACTGCTTCCATAACACAGTCATTTACCGCTTTTCATTGTAACACGGTGGTCGTAAGTTCGTGTCCTAGGTCACACGAGTAAACGATTTAGAATAGTAGTGGAGTTTTTTCAAATTCACCTGGGTATCTACCATCCACAATGTCAATCTGCCGCCGTAACAACATTGCAAGGGAAATATAAGAGGCCGAAAATTCTCCATGAACATACTTCGCCATATACAGCCTCATTGTCACTTAACGTCATATAAAATTATGTTCAAGTGTTAACCCATTGCCGATAAAAATGGAATACAATCTTAACTTTCTAACAAGCCTTTGCAATCATGACATGTCGAATCGCTATGCTGCCAAAATTATCCAACTATCAGTGAAGTGTTATGTAAATTGTGATACTATATCAATCTCGATATACACGAAAGTAACGACTATACGTCGAATTGCAAATCATGACACGAAAATCGTCATAATAGTATGTATGACCATTTGAATCTTCTTTCGCTTCTAGACGTTTCGTTATAAAAAAAAACAACTCACTTCAATTTCTTCACTTCCGTTCACATGATGCAGAGTCTTCTTGAATTCGGCGCACTTTCGATTCAATTCTATTTAAAAAATATATAATAAATAATAGTTTATGCCATTCTTAATCTTTTAATGCCAGTTTTCATAATCTTTATTAATATACTTCATTATAAAAAACTAGAAGCTTCACACACAAACAAGAAAAGAAAGCTCAAATTTCAAGGTAACATTATAAGGGAAATAAAATATGAATTAGTCCAGCTCATTATGCATGGAAAATGAAGTGTAGGCCGAAGGACGCCATCTTGGCTAAAAATCCTACGCCAATGGCCGATCTATGTTTCCGTTTTAAATTTAATTGCGCGGACTCAAAAGTACAAATATTCCTAATGATCGCCGAACTTAACAAGATCTTCATTATGTAAATCTAAGAAAGAGAAATAAACCAGTCATGCTTGTTATTACCCTCCATAAAGTATAGAACTCATTTATGGGCCAGTACATCCGTTTCTACAACAAATTACCAAACGATGTAACTAATTTATCCATTAATAAATTAAAATGTAACGAAATTTATGCAAATAATCAGACTATGTTTTAATTGACTATCTAAAGGATGAAAACGTTTAGAAATGATTCAACTTTTTTAAATGGTAGTCTGTATTTTTATTTTATTTTTTTGTGAACGTATCACTAAAAAAAAACAACAAACTCTCCTGAGTTTCCTGTCAGTTTTTCTTAGAAGAGGCGATGAATACTAACGATAATTAAAATGTGACAAATTGATTATGATTAAAACTGATTGTACAGATCATATTTAATAAAGAGAATTTGAGTTTGAGTTTAAATTGGGCGCGATGGAATGGTTACCAACACAGTTTCTTTTAAGGTTACACTACTTATGTAAACCCATTTGAATTGTCTAAAGAAATATTAACGTCTTCGTCAATAGATGGAAATAAAAATTATTATATGTGGTGATGGTCTTTTAAGAACGCGTAACGGAAAAAGAATAACTCTTGTATCACGATCGCTAGGGCATACAAGGCAATGAAAATGACTGGCTATTTAGAGAGAGAAGCTTGCTTACTTACGGAAGTAAGCGCTGCATTTCCCGCAGCAGTTGCAGAAATTCTTGTCTGGTAGGAAAGCGCCAAGCGGGCACTGGTCCTCGTGCACCATGTTCTGGCAATCGTAACCCCTGCACGACACCGGGCATTCATCCGTCGTGGGTGCTTCGAAGCGGAAGCTGCGTCGTCTGAAAGATGTTTCTAGAAGCGATAACATGCGGCTGGTGTTTCGTATATTCACCGGCTTTTTATTGGTAATGAGATTAAACTTTACCTAGATTAAACCTCATATTGAGTGACAATGAGGTCGTAAATGGCGGCGTGTTCACCCATAATACTTTCTGGTCACACATGTATGAATGCCGGCACGGTTATGCTGTTATAGAGGCAGATTGACATTGAGGGCTATAGTTAGCCAGGCGGGTTCGAAATACCCTACTACCATTCTGATTCCACTACATTGGCCCGGGAATCGAACCTGAGACCTCAGCTTTACAAAACAAGTAAACCACTGCGCCACGGAGGCAGTTGTTCTGTTGTCATCGCTGGATTGTAATACACCTTGCGAACAAACAAAATCCATGTATGGCGAATTTTTTTGTAAATTCTCTATAGATTGTGCGTTATGTACTGACGTATAATTATAACGATGAAATAATGAACTGACGTAATTATGACAATTAAAATCAATTTTATAAAAATGAAACAATTCAATAAACAAATTTTGAATTTGAGTTCTGAAACAAGAGAACGAAGTCGCACAATAATTCTTCAGTTTAGTAGTTTGTTTGTTCACAAGATGTCAAAGCAAAACTATTTTTCGATTTTTTTTTCACTTGACAGAAATTTTAATGCAGTATTTGCTATCGCTAATAGTTAAAATATAGCCTCGCTGATCACAAGTTTTGCCTTGTAACCTAAAAGTATTATTTCCGAGGTTTATGTCCTCGGAATTAAAAGTCGGGACATAATGTTGGTACGGTTGTTTCGTGTTGCTACCTTCAACTATGATGGTGCATTTGTCGTCAACCATGACAGCGTTATTGTGTTCGGGGAGTAGAAAATGTACAGTTATTCGAACGTATTTATTAAATAGTATCTATAGTATTTAGTATCTATAGTATCGCCAATAAGAGCTTACACGTTCAATGAATCATTTGGCAGAGTCGGTATTGTGACTGGAACACCTGTTTTTGTAAAAAATGTACGTTAAGTAATCTTCTGTTTTCTTCAACGCTAGAAATGGATGCACTTGGAATGTGTGGACTTGCTAGTGGTTATACGGATGTAGACTTATTGATATAATGAGTACATCCACGCGTCACGTTGAAGAATGCTA
>DWQX01003186.1:0-18745 GCA_018245475.1 Pharmacophagus antenor
ACATTGCCTTTTATATAAACACTGGACTTTCTTATTAATAATAAATAAAAAAAAAATATGTTTTCATAGAATAACTAATATCTATTTTATTTCCCAAAACTTTATTAAAATTTATTTAATAAATTTTTGACATTAAATTATAAAACCAGATGTCTCACATGTATTAACAATAATTTCACTGCGAGTTTAAGGATAGTTAATAACGAAATAAATATTAAATCTAGCATAAATATTTTTCTATGTAAATATACCAAATTAAGTAATTTTAAAGTTGGTATTAGATGTAAAATCGTTAGGATTAAAAAATCTTTACGACCAATATTCTCGTTTGGGTCGTTACGCCTTAAATATTGCTGTCGCAAGATATCAGTTGGGTTTTAGTGTTATGTATGATTAATAAAGTAAATATATATGTAAACACTAAGATAAAATTTTACTGTATTAATGCATAGAACTACATAGAATAGATGTCTTACTCTAGATGCTTTTCTATTACAATTCTGTAGTAGGATATACCACCACAGTAACATTGTACGCGTTTATTTATTAATATTACTTGTCCCACCGCCAATGCAACACTATCACATGCAAATATGCTATTTGTCAAGTGTTTAAAATTTTGATATCTTAAAATATATAATACAAGCAAATTAAGACAAGATGAATAGACTATACAATAATGTTAACTTTTCGCATCACATCAAAAAAATAATGCCCCCTAATATCTTATTACATTATTTAGTTGATATTTTAAATTTTACAATAGTGATAATGTCGCATCGAATTAGCGATATGAAAATTCACCGACTGTAATGAAAAATATAAGATTAGTCGTTAATACTAGATTTAAGACAATTTCTTCAAGGTTTTCATTTCGAGTCTGCAATGATTTTGTATGTTTAAATTTTTGCTGTTTTCCAAAAAAAATGTGTAAAGAAATGTTGCCAAAAACAGTATTAAAGTAATGAAAAGCTAAACGTATTTTAATATACAAAACTTTTTATTAAATGTTTTTCCGCCAAAATGACGGATCCGTATATCTGATGTTAACAAAGCCAGTCGTACATTTTATATAGTTACATTATTTTATTTTGCATAACATCTAGGCACACAATTTAATAATATCATAAGATTTGAATGTCTCCGTATCGCAAGGGATTACCGTTTGTCTCGTATAACGGAGGTTCTGGATTTGATTGCGGGACCATATAAGAAGTGCAGTCTAGATCGTTGTAGGGTTTTCGTCAATAGTTCCGGCGAGCAAGCCTAGAATTGAAGAAAATAAGTTGACTGGTTAGTAGCTACTGACGTGTCAACTTGCCGCCATAACAACGCATCTCTGGTCCTGAAGTCATACATATGAAAGCCAGAACATTTGGAGCGAACATTGCTTCTATCACCTGGTGAAATTGAAGTCAAGAGTTAACCGATTGTTAATAAAAAAAAAGAGATATGCTACTATGAATAGAAGTCGACACCTCGTCGACCATTACTTTAAAGGCAGTAAGATCGATAATTTATCAGTGATGAATAAAATAGTTTTCATTTGTTTGCAGGAGGGATAAATCGAAATCCAAATTGTTCGTAAAACTGTTGTGCTCAATCGACGTGGACAGTAACTATGAGATGAAAGGGCAGCTTCTCATCCTACCCATCGAGGGCAATGGACTCATGCATGTTAAGCTAAGTATGTAATTACAATATAATGTAAAAATAAAATAAGACTGCCTGACTATAAGGATTTCGAAAAGACGCCAGTTCATTCAAATAATTTTCATTTTAAGACTATACTTACGTTTATAATTTGTAACGCAATTACATTTAAATTGAGTATATATTATTTAACAACCCACGGTATTTAAATTGTTATGTATTGCAATAAAAAACTATTAAAGTTTAAAGGTTTAATAGTTGATATTAATTGTGCAAATAAATTCCAAACCACTCTCGTTAGTGGAACTATCACTGCGTAGCAAAACTAAACAAAAATAATTTTTCATTAAAGGTATCTCCATTAAATTACCAGAAAATATATTTCGAAACATTATTGCATCTAATATACATAATTTCAAATACTATCCTATACTTTTTATAATGATATCAAACTTGATTAATAGAGGACTAATAGATTATAACGGAGTACAATAAAGTTTACTTTAACATTTTATTTTAACTTTCATATTGACACGTCTAATTTGTTATTGGAATGAATTTGTGTTATTGCTAGATATTAAAATTATTAAAACATTTAAAACATGTTTAAGATAATTAGAATGTATTTAAAAACAACATTAATATACTAAACTATTAAATCGGTATATGTAGATTAAATGTTAACGGTAACAAAACAATCTTCTATACCATAGATAATGAATCATCTGCGAAAAAACTGTTTGTCTTCGCTTTTATATTCCATAACGTTAGCTTTGTAAATATAAAATTTAAATAAACCTTTAAGGCAGCTCATATTTATTTCCTTACATTGTGTAATGCCGGTTTGCAATACAACATAACCTAGAATATGAAATAACATTTATTAATCAAAATTTTAAGTTATACCAACTAATGTTTTAGTAATAACCAACACATTTAGAGGATTTGATTTTGTTTTCGTAAGTATCTTTTCGGCTAAACTGTTATAAATGCTAAAACGGTCGTATTTCGCGTCCTAATCAAGCTAAACTCTCTCGCATTAGCACGCGTCAATTATTTTTTGCACCTAATGTAAAGCGACAATGAGGCCGTGGATGGCGAAGCGTGTTAGCCGAGGACACTTCTAGCACTCACGTGTATGACTACCGGAACACAGCAAGGCTGTTATGGTGGCAGATTGACATTGATTGACATCGATCATAGATTGACGTCGTTTTTTGAGCGGGGAGAAACATACTTTCATTATTTATTCACGCATAAAAAATTAAAGAAATGAATAAATTAAAAATGTTAACTCCTATCTAATGCTACTAATCTTAACGCAATGACGTACGTATATTTCAACAGAATTTTCATTTTTGGCGCTGGCGAATTCGCTAAGAATTTTTAAACGTTTCGGAAATCACATGGAATATACGTTCATAATATGAGAAAAAACGGTTAAGTTTAATAATATTACACACTAATAACTACAATAAACAAAAGATATAAAGGTGTTTTTTTATTGTTTTTGGCTTTAAGCAACAGCACAGATTTTGTTCATCTGTTACTTATCAATTGAAACAAAATGACATCATTGCGTTTTAACCGCCGGCCGACAAGCGTTAAAACTGCCTTTAAAACTCAATACAATCCTTACACTCAGGAGGTTGAAGAATAGTTAACAGGGCAAGGTAAATAAATTATTCATAGCATATAATATTAATTGCTGTTTCTTATTTTCAGGAAATATTGAAATTAATGCTGACGTGAACTTGGAGCAAGGGGAATATTTAAAAATAACATCATATGAATATTCTTACGAACTTAAAGATAAATCAGAGATAATGTTTGAAAATCTGTTTAACGGAAATGAAGTTTTAGGTTAGTTATTTAAAATTTTATTTAATTTATTCATATTTTACATATTCGCAAGCAAACTATGTTTCTATACAAGCTGAAAAATGTTATTATACAAATGCTCCTTGATGACCTTTCATTGTTCTTGTCGATGAACTTGGAAAAAGATTGTTATTAGAACTTTTAATTACATTGACCTAAGACAGGCATCGTCATCAACACTATTAACTCTGCAATAAATACTTTCATTACCTATTCGTTATACAATTCCTAATTCTATAGAAATACAATTAAATTTTGCAACACAGCACAATCTTTTTCATAAGTCGGCAATGAGTAATTATCGGTATTATGCTAATATTTAGTTATAAAAATAATAATGAAACAATCGAACATTACATTAACTAACATGAATGATGAATTTATACAATGTTGATTACAGCAAGTGCAGCCCGTGAAGTCATAGCTAACAGTGGTAACGAAGTGATCATGGAAATCGGACCACCCGTCATAAAAGCCGTCGTAGGTGACATTTTGAAAACAATTAAAGCATTCTTCAAATCTGTACCGGCAAGTGAATTATCGATTGATTAAAACTTAATCACAATGAATAATAAATATTCTTATTAGGTTATTATTTTTGGTGATACATTGTGCATTTTACAAATAAAAGTATAAGTTTAAGTAAAAATAACATGCGGAAAAATTAAATATATTCTTAAATGTTTAGAAAGTTTTTTATTGTTCTATTTTTGTTTTTTTGAGATAAATGCTGCTTCCCACTTTCGATAATTATTTAAATAAACGTTATGTAGCGATAGTTTTTTACTAGTAACTAGCCGTCAACAGTCCTGATGTCTACGATATTATACTACGAATATTAAAAAAAAAAAATTCTATTAAAAATAAATTTTAATAGAAATTTTAACCTCTGCTCTTCCTTATAGGGGTGAAATTTCAATAATCCTTCTTAGTCGATACCTACACAATAAATAACACGCATTGTCAATTTCAAGTCACCAAAATCGGTAGTTTAGGATGTGTGTTGCGTTGACGTTAGTTCCAATATAATAAAAATATAATGACCAATATTAAATAAATTAAAATAAAATCTTTCTAAATATTCCTTCACTATTACGAGGACGATGGACGAGGTAAACTAAATTCTAAGTTTTTTTATAGTAAAATTGGGCATTGAATTTAATCCTCTTACGTTGCAGAAGCAAAAAGACGATTATACCGGCTTCTCACTGGCTAAAACTTCGCTGTGCCTCCCTATACTAATGGGGAGTACTGGTACATTTTCGCCATCTACCACTAGTTTAGCAGCATTAGCCCTTACTTACCCATATCTGATAGTATTGTAGCTCCACATCTCTTAATAATCAGTTATTACTACACATACGCGTACCATTACGAGGCATTAACGTAGCGGATAAAGATATATTTCTGAAGCCTACTGCCGGGTTTCTTTTATAGAGGTGAAGTGCAGTGTAACGTGGCATATCTCATCATGATTCAAACTGTCAACTATCTTTAAGCATTATTTTGGTAATCCGTTTTAATATTGAAAATTGGTATTTGTCTGGTGATTAGTGCTGTCTGAAGCTTGCAAGTGAATCGGAGTTTTGGATTTGTTTTAAGACATAATTCTTAATTTTCGAATTTTAATTGTTTAAGCGGTTGTCCTTTAGTTAGTCTATTAATACCATATTTACCGGACTCATCACTTTGACAAGAAGTTTCGTTTAGGAAATTTCATTTGCCTTTTTATATTTCAATACTGATTTTGGTATCGTTGTTTTATACATTTTTTTGCAAACAGGACAAATGATAATACAATAATGCACAATATTATTACGAACTCGAAAACAAAACTATGATAATGTTTCGATAAATCTAATGTTTAGTCATATTTAAAAAAAAAACAGAGCAGTGAAGTTTTCCACCCTTTATTTATCCCTGTGTATGTGGCAGCATCAGCCCATTCGAACTCATTCTCTCAAAGTTCCCTGAACGCTCAGGACGACGTAGCGTCGCAATAGTTTGACTACCAATAACAAAATCAAAGATACTTTCATGCGGAAAGTGAAAGGAAATATTTTTCTTTCTTTTTCTTCAGTCCTTACCTTGGTTGCAGAAGTCAACGCAGACTCACCACGACTTCTCCTGTCCTGTTATAGCAATATATTTAAAGTGCCTCCATGATGCACTGATTTAACCGCGTGTCTTGTAACACGAAAATCCTGGGCTCGATTCCCGGGCCGCAAGAGTAGTGGAGATTGTCTAACCCGCCTGGCTCGCTACCACCCTCAATCTCAATCTATCGCTAGAACAGCATTGTTGTGTTTCTTACAGTCATACCTGTAGAAGTCAGAAATATTCTTAGCGAACACGCTTCACAATCTACGGCTTCATTGTCACATATTTGGTGATGTCGAGGTCCAATACGAGCCCATAATCGATAAAAAGCCTTAATAGAAGCTGACAACAATAAATCATTCCTCTTTACCGCGATGAGGCTTTGGCTCAGTTCCAACCAATTTTAATACACGTCGAACTTTAAAAAAAAACGCATTTTCCTAATAAAACATTTTCCCACTTTAAAGCAAAATAACATGCATTAAAAGTAATTTAAAAGTATTGATACTTGACGCCTGTAGTTAAAATTTGTATTATACTAATAACTATGAATAATTATACATTACAAATTTATCATCTGTTCAAATTCAAAAACTTAAACATTCAAAGTAATTTGTTGGTTCTCAAATATTGTCACAGAAAATAATTTTACCACATAACTGTCAAAATTTATCACTATTATAAAAACTCAATACTTTTTCGAAATATACATAACCGGATATCCTGTCTTCTCAAATTAAAATCATATAAAAACTCCTTTTAATTGATATATTATATCTTGCAGTATATTTTACACAGAGTTCACAGTTTGTCACTGCTTTTTATTTTTGTAATCTATACATACGCATATAAAAAAATACTTACCTGAATCTGTATTATGAAACATTTATCTGCGATACACTTTCTGGAGACAGAAGTGAAAAAATAATTTTTTTTGGATATTTATCTGTTTATGTCTTTTGTTTTGTTTTCGACTTTTTGACCGTCAATCACGCAAAAGCTGGTGAAAGGATTTTCATGAAACCGGGCAAATAGATCACTTATTTTATTGAACATCATTTAAAGTACCTTTTATGAAAACAGAACCGCTCCCGCGGGATAGTAAGTAAAAAGTTTTTTTTACTGACTGTCCCGCACAAATTATTTAAAAAGTAAATGTTAAATACAGTTTTTAGATTCAATTCAAGAGTGACTTTTCGCCCCAAAAAAATAAAACATTCCTTTGTACAATATTATGTTAAGTTTATCAAATGACCACCAGATATCGCTATTGCAAAACTTAAAATTAAAAAATTTATGAACAATTTTAAAATTCGTGGGAAATTACAATTGGTTCACCACTAAACAAGTTCAGTAAAAAGATAACACGAAATCAACAAATCAGCTAGTAAACAATATTTTCAAGAGCATTAACATAAGCAAGTAATAAATGCTTAAAATATAAATAACATAAATACTTTTCTTAACTTTTTCTCGATTTGATTCCATGGTAAGTTATCACCATCGCCGCTGGACACTTGCAAGTCCTGGGCAGTTGCAACTGCGATGCCGAACTTAAAGTAAGGAGTAAGCGCTTTGCTTGAAAGTCTGCTAATAATATTAATTAGGAGATATTTCCGGCAACTACTTCCATCGTCTATTACAATCTTTTCAAAAGCAAATTCTTTTAATCAGTTTTATAACACGTTTTAATTCGAATAGGTACCAAATTACAGAATGAAAATCATTGCTATTTGTCATTATTTACATGCATTAGCTTGTTGCTGGTTACGAATTTTTTTACGTACAAATGAGTTATTAGTAATTGCCTTAATTAAATTTACTTTTAATTAAATTTGAATACAAATAAAGTGATTCATGCGAAATATTTCCAGAACATTCTTCTATTATTAGTCGATGATTTTTAAATACAATTTTATAGAGGTTTGACCATGAAAAGCTAATCGAGTTTATTCACAGTTTAACAATAAATTAAATTTAAACCAAAACAAAATTAGCATTAATTTTAAGTATTTGTCTGTTGAATTTATTCAGGAATTAAAATGGTTACATAAATTATATCTAGATGTTTGATCTCCATCTACGTTAAATAAATGCAAAATACATTTAAAGATAATTTTCATTAAATTATCTATGACTGAATAATTAAAAAATAACATAGAGCAACAAAAAACTGTTTGATTAAAAGACTATGAGAAATTATAAACAACTTATAATTCGTTTTACCCTATGTTATAAACACTGTAGTCTTTTTAAAATTTAATTCTTTATACTAGGGCCATTATGGAGACATAATGTTTAGTAATAAAATGTTACCTAGCAACCACTGTCAGGCGGATTTAAAAGCATTTTAAATTTATAACACTATTATTGAAATAAAATATTAGGTTAAGAAAAAAGTTTCTTCGCATTTTATATAAAAATTCAAAAGGTTTTTTTATAAAGTTTATTTACATTTGACTTAAGTATGTTGGTGCCATTTTGTTGGATAACTTTTTTCATCTTGTAGATAGGCACGTGATCCCATTGCACTAAAAATTTTGGGACTTCTGATCAAATAACTGCGACAAGTGGTTTTAGCAGTCTTCTCGTGATGTTAACCTGACACTGCTAACGGAATTCTGCAGTGACCGAAACAGGTGAAAATCTGAAGGTCGGAACTATGCGGCGGATGTATTAACACCTCCCATATAATCTCTCGTAATTTTTGCTGAGTGGGTAAAGATGTGTGAGGCCTGGCGTTATCATGGTGAAAAATCACACCCCTTTTGTCTATTAATTCCGGCCGCTTTCTCTCAATTTTCTGCTTTCATTACATCAGTTGTTCACAGTACAGTTCAGAACCGATGGTACTTTCTGGCAGTAACAGCTCATAATGAATAATGCCCTTTCAATTCCTCCAAACACACAGCATCACCTTGTTACTTCTTAAACCGGGTTAAGCTACAGTCTGTAAAGCCTGACCGGCCTTTGACCGCAATCTTTTTCGCACGTTCTTGTATCTGATTCACTCTTCATCACCTGTTATCAGCTTCTTCAAAAACGGTTCGGTTTCATTACATTGTAATAAACAATCACAAATGAGTACACGGTTCATTAGATTTCTTTCAGTGACCTCATGAGGCACCATTTTATGGTCAATTTCCAGTTCTCCAGCTACATCGTAACTACCAATATGCCGATCTTGCTCCACTATTTCAAAAACGGCATCAATTTTGTCCGTAACAAGGCGACCAGAGCCACGTGCATCTTTGATATCAAAATTTCTGGATTGAAAACGCTTAAAGAAAATTTGCGGTACTCTCACAGATAATACATTGGGTCTATAAACATCAAAATTTTTTTTCGCGACTTGTGTTGCATTTTTACTTTTTTTGTAGTAAAATTTTAAAATGAATTCGAGAAATTCGATATATCTTCATTAAGTTCACTCATTTTAACAATAAGAAAAACAAATAAAAATCACACATTTGCCTAATTTAAATTTGGTATTGTCTTATTTGTAATTAAAACTTTTTAATGATACCAAAACCAGCCAGATACAAATGGTATAGCCCAAGAGATTTTATTAAAAGTATGTATGAATACTATATGCAAAAAGACTTTTTTCCCAACCTATTAATATACACTTTTTGCAGCTACTGTAATTAAACATCTTCCAAAAGTTTAGGTTCACATAAAATCATTGTGAAACTTCATAACTTCAGGATGCTGAGCAAATAATTTTTATTTCAAAACATTAAAAGATATTTTTATATCTTTTCATTGACAAATTACACATTTGTCAGTAACTATTTATCATAAAAGTCATTTATAATATGGAACGAAACAAATTTTTCGAATTCCTACAAAATGGAGTTCCTAGGCTCACTTAGTGACCCGTAGACTCTTTTACCCTATGACACGACAGGCTGGGGCAACTTTAGCCCTGTTCTTAATAGCCCGAGATTACAGGACAGAAATCTACTCTAATTAACTACCAGTGTGACCAACGCGAAGTTACCTCGCTGCGTTTTCCTGCTTCTTCTATCACATCTTCTCTTCCATATTTTTCCTTTTAAGCATCCAGTTAAATCTATTCTTCTTCTTTCTTTCTCTCCCTTTCCGTCTGCTTATGTTCAATGACTGTGTTATCACTAACTTTTGTGAAAACCATTACACTAGAGGCTTAGGCAGTGTTTAAACTTACCTCTTATCCCTTTTGTATAGAAAGCTATTTTTAAACGGTAACAAGAAATAAATTCTCTATAGGAGTCATGAGTTTTTCTGTTCATTTTTACTTAATCATGCGTATGATTTTATCGAACAGCCACAACGTTTGTTCTGTAAAAATTTGAAAACAATTCAACCGCTACTATTGAATAACAGTTTATTATGTACTTGTTAATAATTTCTGTTGAATTATTGTTTTTTTTTTCAGTTTCATAGTTACAATTTTTTGGGTAAAATTATTATTACATGATGTTATTTAATCGGGTCATTGTACTTTAAAGTTATTTATTTTTCATCTCAATTATAAAAATTATAAAAAATTATCGGCCAAACGTCATCATCGTGTAACTTATAATACCGTTTATGGAACTTGATAATAGTATCAAAACTATAGAAAATTTGCCTTTTCATGAATCGTAATATTTAATCAATGACGGATATATAATCGTCAAATCTGCTTAATATGTTAATGAGATTATCATAAGTTTTAACTGTTATACAAAGATTATTTTTCATCGGTTATGAGCTAACACACTAGGTCACGATTTCACCTGATGTTAAGTGACAATGAGGACGTAGATGGTGAAGCGTGTTCGCTCAGAATACATCTGGCTCTCACATATATGATTGCCGGAACACAGCAAAGCTGTTATGGCAGCAGATTGACATTGAGGGTGATAGCTAGCCAGACGGGTTTATTTTTTGACAAACCGTAACACCATCCAGACTCCACAATGGCCCGGGAATCGAACCCGGGATCTCCGCGTTACAAGGCAACCAGGTAAACCACTGCGCCACGGAGGCAGCAAGATACTGCTGTTAAAGGGGGATCAAGCAAGTAGTACACCTCTAGTACACTAATTTCTCTAGATAAGTGTAAAATCAACTTCAACATATTGATATTTTCATAATCCGGCTCGAAATCTAAAATAGGTTCCTCGATGATACGTATCCAGAGGGCCTTCGGCAAGACCATTAAAAAGTCTTTACAGTGCATATTAAACTACATAATAACACACACACAAAGCAACTACTGTAAAAAAGTTAAAAAGAAGTTTCCTGTGTATTATTTTTTTTCTCAAACAACCAAACCTATAATGTTTTTATCATGAAGACGACTCATGAAGGTGATTTCAACTTTTATAATTTAAAAATTAACCCTTTCCTTACTAGTGACGCTTCTGAAATAGAATTCAGGCCATATCTATACACGAAGTCTGCGATATCCATATTAACGTTTAACAACATCTCTACATTCCATATAAAATAGAAATTCCTGACAGATTCATTGACTGAGTGGCCTATATTAATGCATAACTTAAACCCCTGGACTTAAAAACATGAAATTCAGAGGGTGTGTTCTTTGAATTATACGTACGAGTATATCCACTAATTATTTAAGAGTTTTCTAAAATTCAACCACTGAGAGAGAAAAGGTGAGTTCAAATTACTATAAAAAAATTTCATTATCTCAGTCGTTAAACTCGAAAATTGATACACATATTTAAAGGGAATCTTAAATAAAAAAATTACCACCCCCAGAGAAGCAGGCAAGTGACGGTTAGTCGTATTGTAAATAAAGAACATTAAAATAAGTACTCGTGTATTATTTATTACATATAAGTATTTAGATAGAAGAGATGTCTAAAGGTACAGTAGATATTTTCTACCGACGATAATGGGCATTGAGGATCAAATAAGAATAATATAATCACCAACTGATACACAAAAGTTGTTGCCGACTAAAGTCGGCACCTGTATATAACAATCATTGCGTAGATGCCGACTACAGTCGCTACCAATATATACATGTCATAGTTCAAACTCTGACTTTGGACGCCTGTAGAACATACAATTCGTAGTGCGGCCACCGACTATAAACAGCACTAGAACACACACGTAGTGGCGCAGACGTTGACTATGTACACCTCCAGTACATACACGTCGTAGTGTGGACAACGACTATAAATAGCACTAGAATATACACGTCGTGGCACAGACGTTGACTATGTACGCTTCCAGTACATACACGTCGTAGTGTTGACAATGACTATAAATAGCACTAGAATATACACGTCATGGCGCAGGCGTTGACTATGTACGCTTCCAGTACATACACGTCGTAGTGCGGCCACCGACTATAAACAGCACTAGAACACACACATCGTGGCGCAGACGTTGACTATGTACGCTTCCAGTACATACACGTCGTAGTGCGGCCACCGACTATAAATAAACACTAGAATATACACATCGTGGCGCAGACGTTGACTATGTACGCTTCCAGTACATACACGTCGTAGTGTGGACAATGACTATAAATAGCACTAGAATATACACGTCGTGGCACAGACGTTGACTAAGTACGCTTCCAGTACATACATGTCATAGTGCGGCCACTGACTATAAACAGCACTAGAACACGCACATCGTGGCGCAGACGTTGACTATGTACGCTTCCCGTACATACACGTCGTAGTATGGACAACGACCATAAACGGCACTAGAACACAAGTCGTCGCTTAGAGGCTGACTATGTACACCTCCAGTACATACACGTCGTAGTGTGGACAACGACTATAAACAGCATAGAACACACCCGTCGTGGCGCAGACGTTGACTATGTACACCTCCAGTACATACACGTCGTAGTGCGGGCAACGACTATAAATAGCACTAGAATATACACGTCGTGGCGCAGACCTTGACTATGTACACCTCCTCTACATACACGTCGTAGTGCGTACGCCGATTACAGTCGCCACCAGTAAACAAACGGTATAGCCCGGCAGGCTACTACAGCCGACGCTGGTAACGAAAGGGTTAGTCTTACAACACATACTAATTCGTCTTTTATTTATTCCTGTCGAGCAACAGACTGATTTTTTTAATAATTTTAACATTTAATAAAACTCTAAGAGCACCGTGTCAGTACTTTGAACATTTTTGGAAAACTCGTTTTGTAATGGTCAATAAAATCGACTTAGAATCCATGTTTTAATATAGCACTTTTTTTTTAATTCTTTGTCTATTTGTTGTCGCATCACGTCAAAACTAATTGATCTATTTTAATCACTTAGTTTGATATAATAATAACTTATCATCCCAATAAATATTTAAGATCTTTTAATAGCGAGAAAATTATTAATCCCTTCAGTATCCTGATTAAATCTATAATTTTTTAATAACTCATTATTTACGCGAAGATAATTGTAAGGTCTATCTGCTACTGGTGTAAATTCGTACTATTCGCTGGAAGAGAACTTGTACATAGTGAAACTCTTGTACTTTTTCCTTGACAATTATACATCATAAGTCCTTTTGTACATAAAAAATAAAAAATGTAAATAAAAACGAAAATAAATTGCGTATATAATATGCTTTAATATTTAAAGGTAAAATACTTTGGAAGATTTTGCAATTATTATAAAAATGCATAAAATTTTGTTTCATTTTTTTACTTTTAATAGTTGAAAAGAATGTTAATAAATAATATAAGTTCAAATTAACTTTAATTTTGGTAGCTTCTCTGTAAATATTAAAAACTGTTACAGATAATTATCATGATAAGTTGGTAAGATGCGAAAAAAAATATTACGAGAACAACAGATAAAATAACTACAAAATTTCTCTGATAATGTTAACATGAACGTTTCTATATCATAATTATTTTTATCCTTATGAGATGACGTTGCAAGAAAACGTGATTACCAAGCCTGAAGGACGACAATATGAACTTGCGAATGCTATATAAAGTTTATAAATATGGAAATTGAGATATTCGCCGTCGCATTTAGAGTGATTGCGCAAGTGTGGAAAGATTATGCTCTTCTATAAAATGAACAGAAATATTGTTTGCGTGTTTGCGATATTATTTACTGCGACAAACGCATCTTTAGGTAAAGTATTTTAATTTTCATCAAAAAATCATATAAATAAAATGAAATCGAATTATCATATAATTTTTACAAAGGTTATTTGCAAATAACAGCATAAAAATTGATTATTGGTTTTAATTTCATTTGATTAATCTAATATTCATAGTAATAAATATTAATTATATTCGAAGTACGCCTCATATTTTCAATTAAATTCATCATTTTCAACATTCAATAATATTGAAATTATAATATGATAAAAAAATTATTATTTATTTAAATCAGATTTCTAATTTTTGTTTAACACTTGATTGCGAATAAAAGATGTCATGTATTATTTACAGCGCCATTTATTAATAAGTGCAAAGTGGACGACAACAAATGCATACTTCAGTCCACTAAATTGGCGATTCCAATTTTCGCCGCTGGCTTACCAGACCTCGGCGTTGATGTTCTAGACCCCGCTTACATTAAGAGAATTGACGCTAGCACAGGAAATCTGAAGTTAATTTTAAATGATGTCTATATCAAAGGCATGAAAGACTGTGTTCCCAAGAAATTGGAGTAAGTTACTTCCGAAGTGTATTGCAGGATTTATAACAGAATTCATCCATGTGTTCGTTATTTGTTTATACTGCCCACATAATATGATTATAAAGTTATATTGCTTTATAAATAAATAGAGAAAGCATTCCGCTGTAAATATCAATTGTTAGCAAAGGCAAAGAAATTATTTTATAATGTTCTATGAATATAATAATATTAAATTATAATTATTTGATTAATTACTAACATAGAAATCAAACGTAATTTATATATTTTACTTTTGAACTTAATAATGTAAATACAATTCCAGCCAATCTATTTTATTACATGTCATGTAAATGTCATAACATTTTAGATTCCGAGACATTAAAAACACTCCGGGAAAATTGTACATGAAGATAGTGTGTAGTGCTGAATTGGACGCAAAATATGAAATGAAAGGCCAGTTACTTGTACCTATCGAAGGAAACGGGAATGTCAATGCTGTTCTAAGTGAGTACATAAAAAATTTAAATTTTATTTATTTAAAAAAAATATTTTTAACATAAAGCGCATTTAAAGATGTATTATATTCTCTGCCCGTCTACGTATATGTGTTTTAATATAATAATTAAAATTTAGTAAATGCATCGATTTGGCTTCCTCCGTGGCGCAGTGGTTCACCGCTTGCCTTGTAACTCGAAAGTCCTGGTTTCAATTCTCGGGCAAGGAAGGCAAGGAAAAGTGTAGTAGCCTTTACCGCTGTGTTCTAAAAGTCATACGTGTGTAAGTGAGAAGTATTCTAAGCGAACACGCATCAGCACTAGTTAAGTGTTAGCCTTTAACCGTAAAACAAAGTGAATTCAGTCAACATTTTAATACATATATATAAATTTTAACTTAACTTCGCATACAAGGCTTTTACTTGTGTTTGTTCATTTTTTGTACACTACGTTCAATTATTCGGTCATTAGTAAATAATTCTTTGTCATTATTTAACACTTACAGAGAACATATAACGTGGTTGTGGGGAAAATGTAATAATATTATTGCTTAGTATATAATTTTATAAAGAACCCGATGGCAGTTAGAAATGATATATACAATGATAATGATAGAAACCTTGTAAGATAATTTACAAGGTTTCTAACTAGATTTTGCGAGGTAAACCTTGACTTACAATTTTAATATTAAAATAAATTTCCAACTTATCGGTTTTAAACAAATATAAATAAACATGAAACGTTATTAAGTTTACATTAATTGTATAATAATAATGATTAAAGTTGTTCGCTTTATCTCTTTATTTAAATGAGGTAGTCCTAAACGTATTTTCAATAAAAACGAGATTGATGAATAAAACGTGATTTGTTACATCCACAGTTATATAATTTTGTACATTAATTTGTATTGTAATTAATAGTGTACTTAAAAATACGTTATACAATAATAATAATTCTTTATTTTGTATATAATATATAAATGTTATAAATAGGTTAAATATACTATTAATTTATCAAATTCATGGTAATAAATAATAGAATTTTATTAAAGTTCATGCTAAATATTTTAATTAATACTGTACAAATTTTTTCACACTTCTATTGTTTTATGTAAAAGGCACTGTAACGTCTTTAAATTTTCTTTGATACACTCTATGCCATTTCTTAATTTCTTCCTAATGTTAGTTCGTCATTTGTTCATATTACAGCCGACACTGTCTATAAGGTCGATTGTGAATTGGTCGAGAAAATTGGAAAGGATGACAAATTGTATTTAAATGTGAAATCCTGTACGAACAAATATGACTTTAAGCCGAACTCTAAAGTTCACTTCGACAACTTGTTCCCACAAAACGAAGTACTTGGTGAGTTTTTTTTTCTTTTTTCGTTGCATTTAGGTACTCATTAACCCTTTCGCTACCAGAACGAATGTGATAAATATTTAATTGTATTGACTATGTTGAATTAATAATTTTACAAATCGATACATAAAAGTGGCACTTTGCTATACATAGATAGTTGTTTGGTTACCCCGCCGTAACATAAATGCGACATATTTAACTGTTAAGGTAATGAACCTGTCACATATTTGTGACGCCGGGAATTTTCGGAGAATCCGTTCTTCGCTTATGTCTTTATGACCCTGGTAAAGAAAGGGTTAACCACAATCGCATTTAACCTTTTCGAGTCCAGTTGCACGACGTGTATTCAATGATAACCAGCAGTAACCATCGACCGATTCCGTACAATATTCTGATTTATGTTATTGATACAACTAATTGCGACACTTAAGTATTTAAGTTTTTTTTCTTCACAGCCCGCACTGCTCGGGAGGTGATCGAAGGTAACGCAGATGTCGTTGTGGCAGAATTAGGTCCGCCGATTATTAAGAGCATATTGAATATGTTGACGAAAAACATTAAGAATTTAATCGATAATGTGCCAGTTGAAGATCTTCTTTTGTAAATTATGTATTAAATAAAAAAAATATTATGCGATTTTCGTTGTAGCTTAGAACTATTATTGTTAAAAATTTCTATCGAAATCCGTTAAAACATTTTTCTATTACAATAAACAGTTAAAAATATTAATATGTGAGAGCTTATTTTACAATTCTCTCGTCTTTCAAAAATTCCATCTATGTTAATTTTAATTTAATAGATTTGAGATATGATATTCAATATTTAAACTATTTTAGTTAACGTAAACTCGACCATGCCATTAAAATTTATGAAATTTAAATCCACTGAAGACAAGATTTGTGACTATGAGGACAAAGAAGTAACGTGCTCGTCTAATAAAAAAATACAGGAACCCTATTATGGTCACATTACAGTAAAGCTATAATACTTACCCTATCAATAACCAAACTATTTTTTGGCTAAGGAATTGAATTATAAACCTATATATTACCGTACAAACGAAGAGATGCTAGCGTAGACAAATAAATGTCTCAAACTGGTGAATATAATAACATAATAAAAACTTCAAACCACCATATCTTTTTTTTTATAATAAAAATCCACAAAATTATTAATGAAGGGCGTACATATATACAGAAATATGACGTGCCGTTTAGGCGTCATCGCATTTGATGTTCAAAACGTGTCCCATAAATAGTTATCGCGACATCAAACTGTCGTCAAGGACTAAACAGTCGGCGTTGGTATTAAACCATAAACGAACAATTATTTTCAATCTTCACACAGAGGAGGTGGGAATAAAGACGTCAACGCTTCGTGGATGTTCCAAACACATGGTCGGCATAAACGTTTTCTATTCGAAAATTACAAAAAATAAACCAGAAGACGGTGCTTATTGAAATAAAATATCATTTGTACAAACAGGACTTAAAAGAGTTTTTATAGAATATAGAACGACTCAGTGTTTTGATGTAATAACTAGGACTGTCTCTGTGCTAAATACAAGCGGTAAACCACTGCGCAACGGATTTTGGATGGTGGTAGTTTCGGACTCGCCTTGATAGCTACCACTATTGCAACATTGTTGTGTTCCCGCAGCCATGCATGTGACAGCCAGATGTACTCTTGGCGAACACACTTAACCATTCACAACTTCATTGTCACTTAACATCAGGTGAAATCGAGGTGAAGTGTCAGTCTATGCCTGATAAAAAAAGTACACCGACAAAGCTGGTTCGGATCCACTGCACAAATTCACAATACTACGTGCAGCGCTGTATATTAAGTAAAGAGTGATGATTTACCATTAGATGCTTGTTCCCCAGCTTGTAGGATTTACTTAGCTGCCGTGCATCTGCAAGCAGTCTCGGCTCGATTCGGCGAAAGTTTGTAAAACACCCTCTAGTGCGTGGAAAATATTTTCTTTTTATTTTTTAGTTTTTTTATTTTACTTCGTATATGCTCTATAAAGTATACGTAATCTGTAACTATGTATTTATACGCAATTATACCGAACAATAAGCATTGTACAAATATAAAGGTATATAAACGTAAAACTCAGTCAAATTTTGATCCGAAATGAAATTTTAATGTTTTTTCTTCTATAATGGTAACATATATGATAAACAAAATCATTGCATGCCTATTGTACGTATTCATGATTTTGTACTCGGAAAGTTTCAGTAGAGAATATCATGTTTATGATTTGTGAGATGTAAAAAACACAATCTTTATTAGTGTACTATGATACACGATGAGTTTCAACTTTGTATCGGCAATATACAAATATATACAAATTAATAATAATTATTTCATAACGTTAAAAACGGAGAAAAGTATTGATGTAAAAACGACTGAGTTTACGTATCACACAAACTCCCCAAGCGTGCGACGAACGGGATTTACAAAAGATAAAATATTACTCGGGGCGTTGTTAACTGCCAATCAATAACCGAACAATTTATCCGTCAGGGGCGATACTAACAATATAATGACTGTCGAGTACAATGCTTCCTGACCTGTTCGGTTCCGTAGATCGCTGCATATTATACATCGATTAATATATAAAAAA
>DWQX01003187.1:0-18740 GCA_018245475.1 Pharmacophagus antenor
TAAGGTAAATAAATAATTTGTAGAGCACTAACTTTTGGAGTTTTATTCAAGATTGTAATTTTTTCAAGGTGGTCTCATGCTTTTGGCCGGCAGTGTAGATGGACATTGAAAACTGTTAGTCGGGTGGATTCGAAAAAATCCTTCCACATGTAACGTGTCTCCGGAATTGTATCTGGAACTTCCGCTTTACAAGGTATTTACAAAATTTATGGGCATTTATTACATAAACCAAACTTTAAATAAAGGGCAATCTGTATAAAATAAACTATTAAAGAATTAAAATCAAGTCATCTAGCTCTTATTATTTTTTGTGAAAGGATTGAATCATATGGAAACCGCTAATGAATTATTATCGTTATCATCATAGGACATAAATTAAAATGAAGTTGCTTAATATTGACCTTACAAATATTATTATTACTGGAGACATTTTTTAAAGTAAACAATATAAAAGCATAGATAAAAATCCGAGTATTCATTAAATCTTGCTTGGTAATATTTTTAGTTCAAATTAAATTCTCGAGGGAGTCCCAACAATTGCTCTCTGTTATTGAGTTGCGAGCTCAATGAGGCAAATTTATCTCGTTTCGTTGATGGCATCATACCTAATGAACCTGTAAAATTTTCGATTTAATCCCTTCACTGGTATGTGTCGTGATTTAACTTTGACTTACCAATTTTATAGTGGTTCATTGGTTTATGATTAGCGTTCTCAAACAAACACGTTGTAAAACGTTTATGTATTACGATCAATTATTAACATTCCTTGTAATTATTAACCAAATTATCGTTTTATTACTATTTTTATTACAGAATTAAGCTTAATAACCATATACCGTTGCGCAAGTAAACTTATAATTTCCACTCATTTAGTCGTCTGCATCGTTTCTTGATGACGTAATTAAAGTAATATTTTCCTGTTATTATTATCATTCTGATATAAAGCAAAAACACCATTCAAAATAAATAAACATCTTTGATAAATAATGTTAATTTCTTGTTAATTTTTGTTTTCAATATTCGAAACACACTTAAAATGAAATATATGGATTATGTTTTCGCACGAAAGTATACAGTGTTGAAACTAGCGTAATGATCATATGGTGGTGAGTTGAAGGTAGTGTTACTTTGCTTAAGCAATTAAGTTGCATATAGAGTAATTTATTCCCAGTAATATTTGCATATTATTGTTTGATGTGAGAAGATGTTGCATAATGCATTCCTTCATCTTCTCAATGCTTCTGCACTACTGAAAGAATGTATTAAGTAATATAATTTTGACTTTGCTTTGTTAATAGCTAGATGGAAATTTTTTGCGAATCGACTTTCTGCGCCCGCTAACACTTCTTTTCTCTGCTATTACTCTGATCATAATGCTTTGTAGCAACCTATACATATCATGTCGATCTATTCTCGACGATGAAACTAATACGTTCCTTGTTAGACCAATTTACCAGTAAAGACAATACAAATGAGAAACTATAATTAAGTACTTCCAACTATTCAAATACTAAATAAAAAAGATATACAAATTAATGTTTTTACGTACTCGTAATGTTCACACAATAATGACTTAAATATTAATTAGAAATGGCCCTAAGAATGAAATGGAGCCACGTGTGCAAAATTATAAAGCATAGATTGCACAAATGTTTTACCGAGGCAATCAGTCCTTTGCGAGAGGCGTGCAGGTACTGTGGCTTGGCAAAATTAATATAGGTGTAAAAGCCCGCCTTTGCTAACGGTCGAGCTAAACGGTCCTTTCGGGAAAATTAGGCGCACCCTATTATGTTACCCTCTATAAATGATTGATGATAATGAAAGACGCGGAGAGCTGCTTCCTTTAGTTTCGAGGATGGGCATATAAAACAAAATTTAGTTGACCACATGCGCATTCGTACCAATCTAAAGCCTTTAAAAAAATACTAACATTTTCATCAATGTAGTTACTTGACATGTATTAATTAGAAAATTTTTCTTATGATGTATAAATAAAATATTTTTTTTTCTACAGATTAACACAATTACAATTAATTCATATGATGGGAAATGCCAAAGAGGCCAAAAATAGTGCAACGCGCTCGTCTAGATGAGTAATCTGTATTTTTTATGTAAGATTACTGGAACAGCAATATTGTTGCGGCCGCAGGATGACAATCTGGGGATGATCACTAGCCAAATGAGTTTGAAAACCCTTTATACTTCATCAGAGCTTATCCTTCTAAATCGTACCAAGTTCCATTGTAGTAAACGTAGGTGTGGTAGTTGCTGTACCCGGAAATAATTATGGCTATACGAAAGCGCCAAACTTACAACATGCCATTTTATGAGTTAATACCTTCAAGCTTTGGATGACTAATAACCGAATCATATAATAATTTCGTATTTTTATTAATAACTACACTGTTAATAGCACACGACTTAACTTTATTAATCTAACTATTAATGAAAGTTTAACTGTTGATAACATAAGACGATTAGTATTTCATCCACGTGCATAACTTTGTTATAGATTCATCGCGAATTTGGCGGCGGAGAAAACTTTGGCACGGAGAACGTTTAACTTTTTGTGTGTATCTCTAAGATTGTATATGCTATTAACTTTTTTGTAGAGTCTGGTTACCATCTTCAATATCTGATGCCACAACAACATTGTTGTTTTCTGTCATTCCTACATGTGATACCAAAAATATTCTGACTATACCACTATACCTTCTTTGACCTCATAGTCACTTAATATCTGTAAATATCTTATAATCGTATTATCTGTAAATATCTTATAATAATATATATAATCTTAATATGTGTAATTTAAATTCAGGTCAAATTAAAGTCCGTTGCTGAAAAAAGAAAAATAATGTAAACTGCGCGCAAATATAGGTTCTTGTTTAGTTCGATTAAACGTAACATTGTGACTATTATTTTTTCATTCATTAAACTTATTAGTTACGGGTATAATCGTTTAAAAGTAAATTATAAAAATAGAATAAAATTTTTGTTTTTATTTGATTAACTATAGTATATCTCGCATATCCAAACACTTGCTAGTAAAAGTGATCATAACATTTTGTTCACAATTTTATTTATTTTAATTTTTCAGCAATTTTTTTTTTAATTAAACGTAGTCTTTTTAAAAGCTTGTGTCAATAGCTACTTTCCAATAAAAGTAACATCAATTCGGAGATTACCCGGAACCAGAAGACAGGCAAAAATTGCCTGTTCATATCATATAAACATTGATTTGCATTAAGCAAAAAAAGTGACTTCAATATTATAAACAGACATATATTCTAATTATATGTATTAAAAATATGTGTACAAAAAAATTAAATGCGGTAATTAAGTGAGTATTTTGCAAGCAGTTTTTGTTTGTGTTTTTGGTTTTGTTTTGTATAGTGATACATAACTTGTCCAAAAATAATTAAGGAAGAACCCTGAGCAGTAGTGGTATGTACTCCAAAATTATATGCTAAAGCTGCCAAGGAGTTACGTTATTTTGCTTGTAATTTATTGTGAAATTACACAAGTGCGGAGGCATAAAATTGTACAATTTAAATACAACTGGATGTCTACAAATTTAGAATGTAATGAGCACGGAATTTAACATTAAAACTTATTAAACATGCAACAAATAACATTCTAGTATCTTATGAACAACATAATATGGTTAAAAATCTCTGGTTATTATATACCTTTATAATAAATTACAATTTAACTAGATAATACTTGTTTTAATAAAACGGTCTATAAAAAGAAAGTAAATAAAAATACCTCATAAATTGAATAGAAATTACTACGTGATCAAAAAAAGTCGTTTCCCTTCAATGGGTACATTTGTTTTTTGAATTATTACGAAACCAACTAGGTCTGCCATTTCCAATAAAAAAAAAATACAATCAAAATCACAGTATTCACATATTTTTAAATTGATTTGAAATTTTCAAATTTCAAAGTTTTAAATGAATTTTACAGATTTAAAATCTATTCAATACTCTGAAATTTACTTCGTTGTATTCCCACTCCTTAGATTTATCCTTTTTTTTCAGTTCTTGTAAGACTGATTTTGAGATCTAAACCCTTTAAAGAATAATCGAAATTAAATAAATCTCTATCAAGTTTTAAGTGAACATACATACAAAGTATAAGAGAGATTTACTCGTCGAATTGAGAACTATCCCTTTGTCGTCGGTTAAAAATAATAATAATACGAGTACCCATATCTATATTATTTTCTTAACGTTCATTTTATCTTAAAAAGAAAATCTATTTCTATTTTTGTTACAGAAAATGTCGTCAGAGATTACGAAATGATCCAAATAAATGGACGTATTAGAAACGATAAGCGCTATCTAGAAGTCTGCAGTGAGTGTTCAAAAGTCTAGCAAAGGCCTCAAGTTCTCTGTGACCGCTTTTTATCTTACAATCCTATCTGAAAAATATCTTTTCTCTCCAATATTACGAGATAATTTAACTCTGATATTATGTACCCTAGCATAAGCAACGCCGAGGCCACAAAAATTACTTTTTTGTATTTTTCTACTTCCGAAGCATCGAGTCTTAAAGGTTTAAATTATTTTTATGTTCCAAGGCTTAAAAAATTATTTATTATCGATATTAAGAAATTTGTGTGAATAAATATTCGTACAAAGCTGAAGATGGCGTAATAGAGGAGTGGTGAGTTTTTACGCGAACAAGAAATCGGTTACGGCTGTAACACGGTGTTGTATACGCTTTTCCCTTCGTTTCACTTCACATAAAATGCACGAAAATGTATCTACAAAAGAATGCACGACTTTAAGCTTCGGCGTTTGTGAATCTATTTCAAATTGCCAGTTTTCAAAAGTTCTCTCTTTGGGATTACTTTGGTTAGAAACAAATTTTTCGGTAAAGGTTTTCTCTTGCTGCAATCCGAAAATGGATTTTGTAACATTCTGGGTATTATTATTTCTTTAACTATTTTTTCTAAAATAATCGAAGTAATCTTTTTTACATTTTGAATTGCGATGGGCGAATGTAACTCAAAAAAATTTCGACGAATTATATATGACGGTATAAAATAGTTCTTTTAACTGTCAAAAATTAACTTTACTCGTGGTTTCATTGTTTATTTGTTTACTTATTAAAAACTATTATACGACGGTTTAAAAAAATTTGTAACTAAAAATTGAACCTACTAATAATAAACCACGTCTAGGAAAAATTCGGTTTACAACAGTAATACAAGACAATTTATGTACGATAGCGATGTTTATAAAATTGTTTTATTCAATAAATGTTTAATCATGTAAGCAATTTTATGGTGTAGATGCAATTTGATTCATTTCGCTGCTCATTTGTTTTATTGCCGGTACACCCGCTCGAGTGTGAACGGAGATAAAGTCTAGGAGTCTGTTATATAAATGTTCTCATACACAAGGGTCGTTAAATTTCAGAATTATACGATGTGGCCACGAGAAGAATAGGACAATGAATCTAATAATAAACGATACGTTTAGTTGTACTGATGTGAAGATGTTTACACAACATATTTTTTTGAATTGCCTCCGTGATACAATGGATTGTAACAAGGAGGTACCTGGTTCGATTCCGGCGCGATATGAATAGTGGAGTAGGGATGGTGGTAGTGGCGGTACACTTATACAAGCTCGAAAGCCCGGCCTATTAAAACAATTTAGTGCACTAAAATTAATAAATTATAATTGCTACAAATCCAAAAACCGCCATAAAGATAAAAACATGGAGAAATTACGTCATTAATTAATATTTTTTAATATGAACGCGTATATTAGTATACGGGCATGCTATGCAGGCACACCACCACCCTCATAATCAATCTGCCGCTGTAACAGCATTGTTCTGTTTTAGCAGTGTTTAGCAAGAAGCAGTAAAAAGTTTAATTTAAAGAAAATTGGGAATTTTTACCCCTAGTCAAGGCGAAAATGATATAAACTTATATGAACATGAGTCGTGAGTATCATAATCCACAATGAAAATATTAAAAAGTATTATAATTAAGTTTATAAACATTTCTCTTTTTTTTTATTGTTTGCAATAACTTTTAAATACATATATTTAGATGCAGTTGCAGCTGTTATTATTGAAATGTTATGTTAAATAAATTGTAATACATTTGTATGTTGGGACGCGACACAATTGGTTTTACCAGTTAAACCACTCTCTTACCTAAATGGCTAATACATTAAACTCAAACCCGAACAGTTTTCAGCGTCTGCGGTGAGCCCTAATGTAAGTTTCTATGATTACGTTTGAAACCTTTATAAGCCAATTTGTACATAACACTCATAACTGTAATGTTTGTGCTTAACAGACAATCGCAAACATCATTGTATGTGAATTCGTGTAGGATTTATATTTATTTCACACAGCTAACCTGGACGAGTTTCAGAGCTTATTGTTTCAATTTGGCTAGACCGAAAAATCTTATTTCCCACAAACAGCCTTCTCTTAACTTCACTCCATGCCTATATTTGTTAACCCTTTCCCGGCTAACAGCGGCTTTAGGCGCTCAGAATGACGCTTGCCCTGACTGAACAGCACCTATAGGCGCTGTGCTTTAGGTTAGTATTTTGTCATTACTAACTGCAAAATAATCAGTACTTTTTCTAGACTAACGGGATCTACCATCCATTACTAGTACTACTTCTTCAATTAACATCTGGTGACATCGGGGTCAGGTGATAGTTGATGTATTTAAAAATATATGTAAGCCTCCATAGCACCACATAAATTTACAAAGATATATATACTAATAAAACGACATTTGGCCATACTGAAACCATTTTTAAATTATTATATAGACTAGTGCCTGACAAAGATGCTACCTGAAAGTATGAGAAGTAGTTTATGATGGTAAAGCATATAATAATAGCGTATCACGACTTGGAGACCTTCAAGAAAAGAACCTACTCCGATATTAAATGACGGCACCGTAGCTGCAATTGCTCGTGTTGCTGATACAGTGAGGCGATAGTGATCACTTTTCATTACGTTAACCAGCCGTTCGATTGCCTACTTTGACTATAAAAAAAATTGAAGGAAGTTTCGCATTTATTTATATTAACTACACTTGTCCATTTAAGACTCCGACATCGTACCTGGAGGGAAACACTGACGTCAGCAGCTCGTTTCCATTCTATGCTATACGTTTAATAATAAGCACGAAGCGAATCTCTTTGTCCTAATTCGTAGAGTATGGACAACAAATAAATCAATTGGTAACACATAGTTGTCGGGAAACGTAAAAATACGTCTTTCGCTAACAGAAAGTGTGTCTATTTTACGGAATGACGATGAAGGCATAATTAAAAACGACTAAATAAAAGCTATTTAAAGAAATAACAAATCCATTTTAGATTTGTAGTAATAAAATTGTTTATATCTGGCAGAGAGGGACCCTCTAATTCTTTGCACAAGCCTAAAAAATACTTTGAATTGTATAACTTTATTGTACTTTTATTTAAATTTTTGACACATCCAATCGTTATCTACTATTAAAAGAACCATCCACTTATTATACTCAACATATTTTACACCGTGGTACGATAACATGTTATATAAAATATTATATAAGAGTAAAAACTTCTAAAACGTGTTTAATTTCAAATAAAGATGTCAGACTGACACTGTCTACGGCATATATAGCAATAAAGCAGCTTCTATAGTATTGTACCAGCATATATAGCAATATAAACAGCAATAATTTACCCGTAGAAAACGCCTGACCACAACGATTTGATAAATTTCATTGGATCGTTAATCGTACGTATTTAATTTTGTTAATAAAAATTTAGTACTCAGATTTTAAAATTGCGTTTATTTGTTGAAAATTCTACTCGTTTCTTCTAATAAAACGTACCATAAACGGTTTAGGCTATATGTCGGTTTTTCGTTCGTTTCGACGTCACACGAAATGCACGAAAAGATTTTTCTATGCAAGAATGTGCAATTTGCTCTAAGCTTCGGTGCTTGTGAATCCATTTCAGGAAATTATTTTTAAAAAGAAGTATAACGGTGTATTTTGTAAGTTGCACTCTCGCTTACTTTACAAATGAAAGTATTTATCACATTATAATTAAAACAATCGATTATTTATTGGATAAAGATTAAAAATTAGACCCTTTATACATGATTACATCAAGTTACATTAACTCTGTAATTATAACCGGAACCCAGTAACATTTCCATATCTGTCTACCGGAAGTATTACAAAACTTCCATCACTAGAGAAAGTACTTTTTTTTAAGATTAAATTTGTTTAGTTTACTCATGTTCTAAGAACTTGTTGAGGATATTATTATAATATTCTATTTAGAAGATACATTATAATGATGAGTGATTTTCGAAAACAAAGCATCGCTTTTTTTCATTATTTCCATCGACTGATTATAGTCCACTGCTGAGCGCAGGCCTCCTCCATTAATCACTTCAATCAATCTTGCACTACTGCATGCAATAATAAATTAAGATGATACTGCAATTTGATTCGAGTGAGTAATATTTTCATACATCCATGTCAAAATACAGCAAGCCGAAAACAATAGGCGGAACTTTCCGTAATCAACAATGAACCCTACTTGTCTACTATGGGTCCTTAAAAAGCGGAAAAAATCAAATAAAACGTTCATCCAATTACTAAAAAGCGATAGAAAGGCCATCCCAAATAATCGGATGAAACAGGAGTTGTTCGATCCGAATTGACAAAGCCTAACATTTTGTCCGTTTACTTTCTAACCAATTCAATGTTGCACTAATGCCTTATCCTCCCCATGTTTGTGAATCCATTTGCCAGGATTTCCGACCGTGGTCACAGAATGCAATTTAGGGTGTTAACAGTGTCTAGTTTATTTTTTGTAACGAGCGTAAACAGCCTGGCATATGCTTCATATGAACTTTCTGTAGCTTGTATGCGCTTTAACTTATAATTTTATTGATTATCTCATTCCTTTCGCTAATATAACTAAAAAGGAAAAACGTGCATTGAAATTAGTATAACTAAGTTAGAATAATAATTTTTCATAATGTAATTCTATCACAAACACTTTATTCCTTTTGTTTCTTAATTCTTCTTTTTCATAATTTTTTGAACTTAGCTCTCGGATAATTTTTTAATTTTATAGTATGCAAATTATGAGACTTAAATCTTAGTTGCCCGCTGTAATGACTTCGTTAATTGCAGTTTGGACTGCGAATTTCACCAAAAAGTTTAAATGTAAAAATTAAATTTAGTTTTGTGGCTCGTCGTAAAAGAGTTTATTCTAGCACGGAGGCACTGGAGGGCCCTTGTTAATCACGTGTACTGGGCACTCGTTACATGTAATCCCACGTTACCTAAACAAACTATAAAACTGACAACTAGCTATTAAAGCTCTTGTGTAACATCGTATGTGTAATTTGCTGGAGTACCGGGTAGCCATATACATTTTACGTGTTATATGAAACATTTTATAGTACCCACATTTGTCGGTAACAACACGACGTCTTCACGCATTCCAATATTATAATAACTTCTCCATTAAATTGTATGAATCATTGATATTTAAAATATTAATGACTTTATGGTCAATTTGAAAAACATTTTTTTTATACCACTGGCTTACAGCAAAAATCCTACCACCATGTAAATTCCACTTCTTATGTGGCCTCGAAATTGAACTAAGGATGTCCGTGTTACAAGGCAAAGGGCAAACTATTGCGCCACCGGGACTATAAATCATAAGGTAGTTAAAGAAGGTACCTCGTTTAAGTTTATGGTTTGTAGGGCTTCGTGGTATATTAATATATTAAATGTCTGCAATTTTTATCGGTTATGGGTTAACACTTGACCTCAATTTCACCTGATTTTATGTTACAATGAGGCCGTAAATTGAGAAACTTGTTTGTCCGGAATACCTTTGACTCTCATATGTATCATTGCCAAAATACAATTACGCTATTATGGCGACAGATTAACATTGAACTAACCAGGCAGGTTCGAAAAACCCTACACCAACATGAAGACTTCACTACTCATGTTGCTCAGAAGTCGAACCCGGGACTTCTGCGTTACAGTGGAAGTAAGTAAACTGCTGTGTCACGGAAGCAGTTAATAAATTTAGATAAAAAAAAATCCACTAAAAAAGCCACTCGCCGATTTCAATGTATTTATTTTTCAATTTATACAAGGTCATGTTGACCTCTAGAACGTTTTTTAATTAACTGAAGTCTTCTAGAATGCTCAAAACTTAGCTAATAAGCAAAACTCAAGTTCATTCTGTGAGATATCACAAGAATGGTTTTGGGCGGTAAATTGCAAAGCTTTGAAGCGACCTCTTTCAAAGTCGAGATTAGAGAAGCAAAAGCGCTTTAAAAAGATCAAAAAATTTTCGACCGAGCACTTGTGAAAATCTATTTCAGTAGTTTATACAGAAACTGCTTTTATTGAATAATTGCCCAAACAACCATTAGAAAGTGGTTTTTAAACATTAGTTAATATCGTATTAAAAATGTATCGAGTATGTAAATGTTTTCATAATTTTTTTATAACAAAACATTTCGTTTTCATCATAAACTTTAATTCTAAAATTTTTATCTTAATTAAAATAAGTTTATTTTTAAAATAGTAGAGGTACAGTTACTAAGCTTTGTGGGTATGTAATATTGCTAAAAGCAGATTGATCTTTCTATACTAATAATTTTTAAATATCCGTTTGATTAACTGACCTTTATATCAAATCACTGCCTAAACTGTTGGTCCTAGAGACATGAAATTTATAGTGTTCTCTGTTATGTGTAGAGATCCACTAAGAAGATAGGGTTTTCGCAAATTCCACTTCTGAGGAGGGGAAAAAAAGATTAAATTTTTAATGGAACTTTTTATTCTCTGCTTCGATAGACTCAAAATGCAATTGGTAGAAATACTGGACGAGTAAATCATTGTATTATTTAAAAAAAATACCACGTTCAGAGAAGTGGACGCGTGACAGGTAGTAATTAATATCAAGGGAGTTTATCTTTTGTTCGTAGTACCAATAGTAGCTTCAGATTATATATTTTAAGAACGATTCAAGTTGGAAAGCAGTTTGTTTCGAAATTACCAAATAAAAGAGAAAAAATAATATCTATATTCTATCCATTTTAATATACAAAATTTGAAATAGATAAAAAAAAGTGAACAAGCGTAACTAATTTAATTATTATTTATAACTTTTATATAATTATACAAGAAAGATGGTTATGGTATTTTCCAAAATATTTTAACCGTTAAAGATATGAATTTTTTCACTGGCCTGTTGGTGTAATAGTGACTCTGACTCTTAAATCAGGTGTCATGGTTTCGATTCTTGCCCATGACAAATATTCATGTCATGAATACTTGTGTTTGTTGTGTGTCTGGTATATATTTTAGTATTTATTTGAATATATACCTATATATGTATATCGACCTCTGATATTCCATTCTACAGTTCTTTGTTGCTTATCTTGGGATCAGGGTACTATACGCAAAAATGTTTCTCATATTTATTTAAATTATTTTATTTTGTATTAGGATTAAAAAATCCCTCGTACATTTAATTCCATTCATTATTGTGTACTGACTTGTTATATAATGTTTCCCGCTAAAAATTGCACTTTATAAATTCGGTGCCGCTGTAGAACCTAGGAGAAAGACAATATACCTATGAAATATTTCAGTACGTAAAGCTTATAAAGTAAAATATGATATTTTTTTTTTGCTTCTAATTTTATGATTCTATGATAATATTATAAGAAAAGTCTATATTATTTACCAGGGCTTGAATATAATTTCATATTTTTTTATTTTATGAAATACGCGCTCCTTACTTTCTAATATTTTTTAAAGAAATATATTTTTAATCCCGAAGCAGTTTCGGGTCAAATAATTTCGATTCGTTCGAATCCGCTTAAGTGTTTGGAAAACTCAACAGCGCTGCAATGCTGAAGTTTTCCAATAATTAAGAGCATTCGAATTTAGTAGCAAAGCAAGAGTTTTAGTCTAGAGATTTTTTTTAGTAAAATTTATTCATTTTAATTATTTTAATCGAAAGCCCCTGCTGTTAGCCTTACTGAGAAAACTTATAGAGAGGGTTTAATCCTTTGCGGACGAGAGGCGACTCTTGGTCTCCAAGTTTAGTACATAAAGATCAGACTTTCTGTCAACTATACTACAATATTTCAGTTTTTAACGATGCTTTAACTGTCTATAGATGTTTCTTAAATTACAATATTCCGTTTGTAAAATGTTACTTAAAATTATATCTAGGATAGTTTTTCAAGTGTTCATTCCGTTTCTAAAATGAAAATGTTTCTGCACTTTGCTTTCAAATGGCAGAGTTTTGACTTAAAAGACGTACAGACACAAAGTGTTATGTGTTATCTTAATCTGGCTGTCGAGATGCACGACTGCGCGCCTATTGTGCTTGCTCTTTTACCCTTTCTACATGTGCAACAGCAGCTGTAGCGAGCAAGGTAATATTTCTGCCCCTTTGAATCAAAGTTCACGCTCCACGTGACGCCCTGCCTTCCGTGCGCATGCATTTTTCAACGTCGAGCGATTGTTTTTGATTAAAATGATGCAAAGTGCTAAAATCTGAAACGTCCACACGAACGAAACTTCGCAGACAGTGGAATTTTGTACGGAGATATTGTTTTGAGTTTTGTAAATTAAAAATTAATTATGTCTCGTCGTCGGCGATTTAAGAGTTTCAAAATTGGAATTCATTTGTGATTAATTTTAAAAACAGATTTTTTTAATTTTATGAACATTATATCTATTAGTTCAAAGTATATAATGTAATTAGGTAAAAATATATGTTTCAAAATTAAGTAAAGAAATTTACCTTAAAGTACAGATTTCAAATTAACAAGTTTTGCTTGTTTTTATACTGCAATCTCATAAAAATTATATCATTTGAAGAGCGCTGTTGAAGGAGTAACGAGACCAGAATCTTTCTGTTATCTCCTTAGACGTCGAACCCGATACTTTGTAAGCATATTGAAGAATAGCCCACCGTTTTATTACCAATTGGGTGTTCTCCCCTTCTTTAAATTAATATGATCTTAATTAGAATATCATAGCCTTCTTGCCGCAATGCTTTACCGCTAGTCTTGGAACACGAAGGTGTGTGTTCGATTCAGAAGCCAGTGTACTCAGGATTGTGGTAGGGTTTTTTCGAAACCGCCCGATTAGCTACCTCCATTAATTTCAACCCGCCGTCATAACAGTGGTAATGTGTTCCGGCAGTTATACATTTAAAAGCCAAAGTATACCGGGCGAGCACCTATGCAATCTCATTGTCACTTTTCGTCATTTAAAATTGAGGTCAAGTATAAGCATTACCTTTAAAAAAAGAATAATAATTTTATTTTATTGTAAGAACATCTCTATTTTTATTAAATATCTCATCTTCTACATTGAATATCTCTTAAACTATTTTATGACGGATTATATCTCGAAAGATGAAATTAAAACGCTGTTTAATATTTCATACACGCGATTTATGGACTTGACAAAAGCCAGTCGCGGAAGAACCCTTGTAACACTGACACGATATCGGAAAGGTCTGGCGAACATTCTGCGCTCAATTTTAAAACAAGTACACCTCAAGTTGAATATGGAAATGAGATGTATTGGAGCAGGCTGTATGGAGACGCCACTTCGCGCGGCACTCATTACGTTGCGCGTCATTAATTTCATTTTTATTATGCGTGAGATTTTTTTCTTATTAAACTGTGTATTTAAACTTAAATAATACGTAGTGCCACTTGAAATTAATTTTGTTTTCAATTTAGAAACTGTATTTTTTTTTTGAATATGGACTCTTTCGTAAATTTTCAGTGAATATGGACGTAGATGTGCCAAGCAATACATAAATAGCCAGTGGCTATAAACAGGTTTTACATATAAAATTGTGCAAACACGAACACGTTATAAACTTTTAATTTGACAAAATGCAATTTACATTTTTACACGTATCATAAGACTTTTTTAACATTTAAAAAGACAGTATTTTATTTGTGTGTAATTCTTAACGGGTTGGAACGACGACTTTACAACCTATAGTTGAGAGTTGTAATGTTTTGAATTTTGTCTTACACAATCTAGTACATCATATATTTTACTTGTATAAATTTTTCTCTAATATATAAAATTTGGTTAATGAGTCATTTAGATCGTTATTACCACTTAGTAACGCTTGTTAACGAATTGAATCTTTATGTTTAGTTGCAATTCTTTTTTCTTCTAAAAATTATTTGACTAAAGAATATAAGCAGTGATTTGACTAAGAAAATTTGACGCTGAAAAAGTAGCGATGCAGTCAACATACATTTCAAAATTAAAAGTCATCTTTGAATCAGGAATCGGAATACGTGTGAGAGTAAACAATGTTTACGCACGACGCGCAGCTCTGCATCTCATTTACCTTCGCAACTCGACATGAAACCTTTGCTTACGAATGGGACAGATGCAGTGTACATGTGCGCTCTTTATATCTATGTAACTTTGTATTCATTTGTTTCTCTTTACAAGGCAAATGCACAATTCGATTTTAATATATTAATAACGATAGAAAAGTGCTCTAATCTAATCTCGTAATTTTAATGGGTTACTGCACATCACTGCAGTTTATAGAATTTTCATAAAAAAGAAATTTACTATCGCTGTAGACGATGACAAGCCAATAGAAAACTTAAATTTTTTTTTTGCCGTTCTCTAATGGAGTTTCGAGGCCATGTTCATGACAATATGGACCCTCTTTTTATCACTCTTCTTTAAATACGTTCGAAGTTCTAAGAATAAAGAAATTTCTACTGGTAAAACCGTTTTTTAGATTAGCGTACGTTGATAAGAAGATTCGTTAAGGTAAATAGTATTTATTCCAGGAAGAGCGTATTAATTTCTATTTATAATACTTAGGTTTGATCCATTAACGACTAGTTAACGATGATAGTGATGCTTAAATTTTGGAAACCAGAAAAAAGATATTTATTAAGCTAGGCGTTTTTGTAAGACAGGGCTTATAACTAAAACACAATTTTATAGTGGTGATCTTATTTGTGTACGATATGCAAGTAACACTGTGCACTCGTTATGAAATTTATATTTCAACTTAAACGAATTTAACACAAACATGTTGCAACTGATATTTTGTTTACCAACTTACATGTTTCTGCACTATGAAATTCCGTTTTAATTTCAAACGAGTAATAACTATATTTGTTCGGTAAACACGTTCAAACTTTGTATAGATTATACTTGTATCATAAGAAAGTAAATATTTACAATGTGTACTTACTCCAGTGAATGTTTGTATGAGTTGAGTGGCGCGTAATTAGAATAATGTAGGGTACAAACGTGCCAGTTTTTCTACATACAAATATTTGCTTTGTTACAAGACAAACATATTTTTTATCGATAGTGGACTTAACCTCAATTTCACTTAATGTTAAGTAATAATGAGTCCGGAGATGGTGAAGAGTACTTGCTCAGAATACTTCTGGTTCTTACACGTATGATTGCCGAAATACAGCAATGCTATTATTACGGCAGATTTACATTGGGGGTGATAGCTACCCGGATAGTTTTGAGAAACCCTAAAACTATCCAAATTCCACTCACGTGATACAGTAATCGAACTTGGTACCTTCGCGTTTCAAAATAAAAGGTAAACCATTGCGCCATGCAGGCAGTTGACATATTGTATTGACATATTTTTGCTTCAAAGTACAGCCAGTGAATAAACATTGTATAATTTTAACAAACGCTGTGTTTACAATCTTCGGGATCTCAGGGGTATTAAGGGCATTAAAAACTTATTAATAATAACAAGCCAGTTCATTATCGTACCGCGTCTTGGCTGTCCCCGCCTACCGTGATTTATGGAGCATTTAACTTTTATGGTAGTGCTAAGTGGCGAGATGACTTTCATGAGATAGCTGCGTAACTTTACTTTAGCGATATTATAAAAATTAAACAATTTTATTTTACATTGGCTCATAAACAAATTTGCATGCAGCATGTCTCATATGCGAAATTTATATTCTTTAGTTCTCCGAATTAATCACATTGAATAAGATGTTTCTTCAGAATATACTATAAAGATAAAATACCTTTACATCTTATAGTAGTATTCTTCTATATGCAAATATGAGAGCATTTAGATATAGATTTAACTGACACCTTTTAGACTACCCCTCTGATGTTGTGCTCTACCCGTTTGCCTTTTAACACGGATGTTCCGGTTTCAATTCCCGGCCAACAGAAGTAGTAGAGTCTAGATGATGATAGGGTTTTTCGAACCCGCCTAGATAGCTGCTACGCTAAATGTCAATATGCCGCCATAGCAGCATCGCTGTGTTCCGGTTGTCATACATATAAGAGTCAAAGTATTTTGGACGAACACTTTTCACCATCTACAGCCGCATTGTACGTGATCATATCTCTTGGTAGCCGTGATTACGCCACCATTATTCATGTATATGATTTTTTAAACATATGAAACTTCTGTGGAGTTAAGGCAATATCGACGTATGTATTATACTTATGTAGTCTTAAATGAAGTGCTTCTACTAACCTTAGTCGCATCAGCATATTTACTGACCTATTTAAAAAATATTGTTGCAGTATATTTAAGTTTCTTTTTTTACAACAAACATTTTATGCATTTTACGTGTTTGGTATAATTAAAGTAGTTCATATATAATAGTTTGATCTGATTTTCTTTAAAATAAAATTATTAGCAATGGGTTACCATATTGTTAACCTCAATGGAGACATGATATTATGTGAAAATGGGCCGAATAAGGCCGAAGCAAACCGTGTTCATCGAAAAAGCTCTGGCTCTCATATGTATGATTGCCGAAACATCAATACTTTTATGGCGATAGATTGATATCAAGGGTAAAAGCTCTACCATCCAGACTACGCATGGCTCCGTAAGCGATCTTGGGACCTTCTTATTTCAAGGGCAGCTGTAAATCACTGGACCGCGGAAGCTGCTATAACACGTCTTTCTTCTTTGTTCAATTTACTGAAAATTCATTATAAAATTTTTGACAGAAACCTGTTAAATGATTAATAGCACCGATTAAATTTCACTGTCAGGTAAACAATAGTATTATGTTACAAAGCGTTTTAATTTGTTGCCACGCTTTCTTTTCGTGTCATAAAATTTTGCAGTAAAGCAAGTTTACAACAAAAGAATGAATAATGAGTTTGTAAAACAAAGTTTCAATTTTCGAGAAACTTCCGCGTCTGACTAAAAGGGATGCTGGGGTCTAGTTTTACGTTTAATTTTGCAGTTGGACAAGACAAAGTATATTGCTTCAAAATTATTTACTTATGCTAAAAATGTTATCAATATTCATGCAAGTTAATAAATACGATCGCACGACGTAAAATCAATAAAGAGTCTAAAGAGACTATACAGGTACATTTTAAATTAAATCTGGCCGATTCATTGACTGACTTACATATCAACGCACAACTTAAAGCGCTGGTCCTGGAGACGTGATATTTAGACGGTGTTCTCTTTGCGATGTGAAGGTGTTTCGAAATTCCGCCCCCAAGAGGGGAAGCGGTTTCAAATTTCAATGGAACTCTGAGAACCCGTAACATCTTTTGGGGATGCCACGTGTATTGGCAAAACGCGTGTAGATTGTATTTTTATCGTAATGTTTGCGATTAAACAAAGCGAAAATTAACATTTTTTTTATTATTTTATTGGGTAATATAAAAGTGTAATTTTTATTAGTTATTTTTCTACAAAAAAATTTACGCAGAGTGGTTGATAGCAATCTTGTGGTTTAAGTTGAATTTTGTACCACTCCCGTTTTGTGGAATAATTTGTCGTTAGCGCCTTTTCCGGATCGATATGACTTGGAAAACTTCAAAAAAAAAAGAGCCTGCGCTTTTCTTAAAGTTCGACAACGCAGTTGCAACTCACCGAATGTTGCAGCTGTCTATGGGCGACGGTGATCACTTTCGATCACGTGAGCCTTATTTGTCTACCATTTCTATAAAAAAATCGTTAGAAAAATCACAAATTTTTAAAATAGACTAGTTATAATTCAACGCTTATCTTTTTTACGAATCACTTCTCACTGAGTGGTGTGATTTAATGATTCATTTTTGATTTGTTATGATATACTTTGGAGTAGGTGCTATAAAAATGTTCACTCTAAGGGTGGAAAAAACTAACAGATTGAACCTAGTAAATTTCGTTAAAACTGTGCGCGATTTTCAATCTTCTATTTTTATTGACTGAGTATTTATAAAAATTCATTCCTTAATAATTAAGATGTTTCGTCTTTGAGATAGGGAAATTATATGAGATTGATTTCATAATTTGTACATTTTTATGAACGTTTATTTTAGTTTATATTAATCAACGCCTCAGAGAAAGCGTCAGGACGTGCAAACGGACGGAAGTGCACTTCACGATGAGCAATATGTTCTGCTTAAAACAAAATGGCGTCAATTGTTGTGTTAGCCTGGAGTAGCGCTTATAACAATTGTATTTTATTTATTCATAAATATCGACTATCGTTGCATAAACACTATTTCACTATTCGCCTATATATTGGTATACGGTCAATTGTTGAAACGTAATATTTACTTACCGTTCTGGCTGACAGGTTTCCATTTTGGTTACATATTCAAATAAAACGTGACTGTATTTATATATATTTAATTAATAAATAAAGTAATTAAATTATTAAAC